>ML823527.1:109645-135780 GCA_009831015.1 Picea engelmannii
CATTGTTCCTATTTTTAAAAATGGGGATAAAAACATTCCCTCTAATTATAGGACCATTATGATTAGCCCGATTTTAGCCAAGCTTTATGGAATTATTTTGGAAAAGAAGATTAGCATTTGGCTAGAAAGTCACAGTAAAAGAGGTAAAGGCCAGGCTGGGTTTAGGAGATATCATTCAATTGTGGACCATCTTGTTATCTTTAAGATCATTGCAGAGGAGTTTCGCAATACTAAAACCAATCTATTTTGTTGTTTTGTTGACTTTAGAAAATCTTTTGACATGGTTCTTAAGAAAAACCTTTGGAATAGGTTGGAAGAGATAAAAGTGCCCCTTGAGTTGAGAGCTGCTGCAATAAGGATGTATGAGAATGTTATTGCTAAGTTTAAAAACACCGAGGGCTAGTCAAAAGAGATTAACTGCAATATCGGAGTCAAACAAGGTTGTCCCTTGTCCCCTACCCTTTATGGCATATACATTGATAAATTAGAAGAATGATTGGAAAAAACAGGTTGTGTTGGCCCTACTCTCACTGGTGTAGTCATCAATCTTCTTCTTTATACCGATGATATCGTTCTTATGGCAAGGAGTCCCCATGATCTTGAAAACCAACTAAGAATCCTCAAAGATTTTTGCTCCAATATGGGTATGATTGTTAACACTGATAAGACTAAGGTCATGATTATTAAATCCAATAAGATCCCTTATGATACCTTGGTATATGATAAAAACAACTTGGAGGAAGTGACTTCATACAAATATCTTGGAATTGATATTCACCACAAGCATAATTGGAATTATAGCATCGAGAAAAGGATTATTGAGGGATGAAAATCTTATTATGGGCTTGAAAACAATTGTAAATCAACTGAACTTTGGACTTGGGATAAGAAGAAACTCCTCTTTGAGACTCTTGTTACACCTGTTATTCTTTATGGATGTGAAGTCTGGGGCTATAGTATCTCTCGTGAATTCTGGAGAAAGATAGAGAAAATACAAAAGAATTTTATAACCTATAATCTCAAAATTAAAGGAAATACGCCCTATCCCATCCTCCTCGTAGAAACAAACCTCTCCCCCATTGAGAGCATGGCTATGACTAGATACCTAATGTATAAGAACAAGTTAAACAACATGGAAGACAAGAGGCTACCTAAAATTGTTTCCAAACCAAGTCATAACCACCATCGACTCAAGCGAGGATGGCATAAAGACTCCCAGTCTTGGCTAAACTATTGGGGAATCATGGAAGAAACCATTTTGCAGAATAAAGATACTATTAAAAAAAAACGTCAAATCAAAATTTAAGGAAAAAATGTGGTGTGATAAAGAGTTAGAGAAAAAAAGAAAATTAAGGTATTATAAAGATGTAACCAACCCTAATCTATAAGATCAAAATTATCTATCTGTTTTGTCAAGTGTAAAGAAAAAAATAAGCATTGCTAAGATAAGAACAAATTCTCATGAGCTCCATAGTGAAACTAGGCATTGGTCAATTCCTAAAATGCCATGGGATGAAAGAGTGTGTCACCTTTGTGACACTAAGAAGGTTGAATATGAAAAGCATGTTTTCTTAGATTATCTAGCCTATACCCATATTAGATCTCATTTTCAAAATATTAATCACACTACCAACCTTCCGAACCTATTAACTCAACAAAAGTATGGTGATCTTGGAAAGCTTCTCTTAATGTTTTTCGAGCACAGAAACAAAATTCTAAAGAATCACAAGTAATCACTTACCCTCTTAAGGTCCAATAGACCAATTAAGTCTTAGTGGACATTAATCAGCATCATCATCATCATCATCATCATCATCATCATAAATTACTATAAATCTTAATACAATGTTATAATATTCTAGAAATTACTCAGTCTCATGTATATGACGGAATTGTTGGGTGCAAAATGTCCGTCAACCCGCGACTCTGTAATTGTTGGCTGCAAAATGTATATGGCGGAAGTGTTGGGTGCAAAAAGTATATCACAGAACAAGATGGACATGAAAAATGAAAAATAAAAATAAATTTCACCTTTATTATCATAAACAAAATCAAAATTCCAAATTTATATCTAAAAACCTTAAAAATAATATTGAATAAAATTTAAATAATTGTTTATACTATTCTTTAAGTAAAAAGTGTTATAAAATGAAAAATGTTATAATATTCTATAAATTACTCAGTCTCATGTATATGACACTATTGTTGGGTGCACAATGTATATGACGAAAGTGTTGAGTGCAAAATGTATATCACGGAACAAGTTGGACATGAAAAATGAAAAATGTGAATCCGACTCGTAATTGTTGGGTGCAAAATGTATATGATGGAAGTGTAGGGTGCAAAATGTATATCGTGGAACAAGTTGGACATGAAAAATGAAAATTAAAAATAAATTTCAATTTTATTATCATAAACGAAATCAAAATTCCAAAATTCCAAATTTACATTAAAAACGTTAAAAATAATATTGAATAAAATTTAAATATTTGTTTTTACTATTCGAATGTTATAATATTCTATAAATTACTCAGTCTCATGTATATGATGGAATTGTTGGGTGCAAAATGTATATCACGGAAATGTTGGGTGCAAAATGTATATCACGGAACAAGCTAGACATGAAAAATGAAAAATGTGAACCAATTATTCCGCCAACTCGCGACTCCGTAATTGTTGGGTGCAAAATGTATATGGCGGAAGTGTTGGGTGCAAAATGTATATCACGGAACACACTAGACATGAAAACTGAAAAATGTGAACCCGCGACTCTGTAATTGTTGGGTGCAAAATGTATATGACGAAAGTGTTGGGTGCAAAATGTATATCGCGGAACAAGGACATGAAAAATGAAAAATAAAAATAAATTTCACCCTTATTATCATAAACAAAATCAAAATTCCAAAATTCCAAATTTATTTTTATTTTTCATGTCCAGCCTGTTCCCTGATATACATGTTAAGTAAACATTTAAGGCTCTGAGGCCTGTTAGGTAAACATTTAAGGCTGTCAGAAACATTTAAGATTGTCAGAACCGTCCAAGGTACATGTTAAGTAAACATTTAAGGCTCTGAGGCCTGTTAGGTAAACATTTAAGGCTGTCAGAAACATTTAAGGTTGTCAGAACCGTCCAAGGGCCTCGCACATTGTAAACATTTAAAAAAGAATGCACGTGACAAACTTTGATTACGTTAAGTACTTAATAATAATAAAAAATAGACAAACCTTGGATACACTAGCATATCATACATTGGGATAAATTTAGCTAGCAGAAAATTCTAAGACAAACATTCGAACTAATGCTAGCATTAATTCACCTTCAAGCAATGCATAAAAAAATATATGATTCAAAAAGACAGTATACAATCAAAAAGTTTGGATATACTAACATATAAAACATTGGAAATAGCAAAGCCGACAATAAGACCTCCAATCTGTTATCCAATCAGATCGTGACATATATGGTACTTTTTATTATATAAAAATCAAGGATTTTTGTTCCCTAGTTCCAACATTAGATATTATGCAAATATTTGTGGTCAAAGAACAAACTAATACCAGGTCAACCAATTACCGATTGCTATAATCCCTTTATGCCTACGGCAGGGACTAATAATACTCCTCAAAGATGTTGATCTAAATTTTATATTACAATACCATTTATTATAAACTAAATTATTAAAAGACATAATAACAAACCTAAATATCCAAGACATAATAACAAACCTAAATATAAAAGTATAGAGGTAAATCATAACTTTAAAAATATCGATTATATAATCTTAAAAAATTAAGAGAAAACTTCTAATAACTCCAATTATATGTATATACAATGGTCATATTTTAATATGTATAAAAAAATATATATTTATTATAAAGAGAGATTTTGTCAATATTCATTTAAACCCAATACCAAATTAACATTTGTATCCCTAAATAATACCATGCATACCCTAGCATAGTCATAACATTGTTTTTGCAATGCTTTATCATGATTTACCTTTGCAATAACTTATAAGTACCTTTGCAATTATGTACATCTCCAATGTACATGTACATTTGTAATGAATGACTTATCAAGTACCTTTACCATTATTTAGATAAACATATGTGAAGTTGAGCTTATGCATTTTTTCTTCACACATTGTCTCTAATCTCGTTGGGGATTTTAAATTTTATTAAGTATTAGGGAATTTCCTCTTAATTATTTTTTTCTCAATGGAAATTTATTTGTATTCATTTTTTTTCATGGCAAAACATCCAATATCTAGTTAGGTTGAGTTAAAAACTTTCAAAACATGTTGGGAAATTAAGTAAAACTTGTACAAAACTTTTTTTTTAATGGGAATTTATTTTTATTCATTTTTTTAATGGCAAAAACACCCAATATTTTTGAATTTATTTTATTTATTTTTTTAATGGCAAAAACACCCAATATCTAGTTAGGGAATTTATTTTTATTATTTTTAAGTTAGGTTGAGATAAAAACTTTTAAAACATGTTGTTAGGATTTTAAGTAAAACTTATATAAAAATATTTTAAATAATATTTATATAAAATTATATTGAAAATTAACCTTTAACTAATTGTGATAAAGTCTCACCAATTTATCACTAAACTACAATACAACAGCTTTATAAATTTAAAATCTTATACAACTACTTCATAAAAATTAAAATGTCAAAAATATGATATAATTTTCAATTCTTTAACAATTTTTAATGCATTTAATTAACTTGTACAAATTATTGATTTCCATAAATTTTGAGTCTTTCTTTTTTAGTTGATAGTTATTTTATTGATATTTTGAGTTATAAATATTAATATAATGTTAATATTAAAAATTTTAATTGTCATTTGGGTTTAGTTTAATTGGTTGGGAAAAATGATTGGTATCCTTCTTATATGTGTTCTATTTTTGTTAATGATATGTTGATATAAAAAATCACGTTTACCTTGGGTACTATTTCAGGAAATAAGGGAAGTGTTCAGGGGTTTCCTGGAGAATATATTCCAAAATTTTAGTCACCTAGATCTAAATTGGGTGATTGTGAAAAAGAGTGTTATCCTCCCCACCTAGGTTCAATTCCCGCAAGTGACATGTTTTTTGTTTTTTAAACCGAGACTGGAGAATTTTGTATTAAAAGTGGTCAAGAATGCCAACTATTATAGAGAGAGCAAGCCTACTATTTCAAAAAACAATTCTAGTGATACCATCATATTTTTCCTATCATCTAAGACTTTCTTTCCTAGTTTTACATTAGCTACATAGATACTAGCATGGCATATATAACTTCTATAATAGGCACTCGAAATGCATATGGATTTATAGAACATTTCATAGATTTATTGTTGAAGATTTGGTTCCAAAGGAATAGAATGATGATCCACTTCCATTGGTTCCTTATGTTGTTATCTAGATTCCTCATCCTTGGCTTTGTCCTCTATCTGACATGTATTATGTCCTATAGATGTAGAGTATGAAATAGATGTTTCGCTTGTTTACTAAACGTAGAACTTTATCATGTAGCAATCCATTTTAACTTCTAAAAATTCTCCTCCATATTCTCCTAGAATGCCCATAATATTGTTGTATTGCTCTTGTTGTTTTCTTTACATGTTATGTATAATTGAAAAGATGGATCCGAGGGAAATTTCATTGTTAGCCAAAGACCCTTCATGTCTCCTCAATACCCTGCAAACATCTCTGATATCTTGGGGGTCCATTATATGTCAAATTCCAAAAGAAGTCATATGCTTTCTATATATCCTACACTTCCTCAGAGAAGGGCACCACAACAATTCAGTGTAATAGGCTACCAACACACATATATAACAATACAAGAAACCCAAATGGAAATAGATACATTGAGACAGAAGGGGACACTAAGCCCCTCCCAATTAATACATATAAAAAAAAAAACTCCTAATAAGAAAGCACCAAATGAAGATGTCAAAGCATGTATGAATAAAAACAACCACTCTCTTGCACCATGAAATTACAAACCAGGTGGGTCAAACACTTACTCGAGACATAGAGTCCCAATATCATGCAGGCATAAGAGAATGATCCTCCACACAACTGACCAGAGAGATACCATCTAAGTATGATCCTGGAAATTGTCAAATGCTAAACCTAACACTCCATAAATCTTCCCACATTCATTTGTATCCTCCCAGACCTCGTTGGAAATAGTCCCATTGTGCATAATGAAAATGAATGCAGGGAGTATGACATAATAACTGTCCTATGTCAAATTCAAGCTGCATATTGAGATATTTGTACTTGGAGCTCCATCCCGTGTGCTTAACACCTTCCTGTCTTTAAATATTTCATTGTAGTCTAAAAATGTCATGCCTACGAAATTAATTAAAGGGGGTGAGCTTAGGAGATGTAAGAGAATGATACAACCCAATTTTTCTTTAACATTACTTGTGGTAATGTGGATGCTTCAATATCCATACCATCTGCCTTGTCTTGTGCTCTCTCAATACATGTTAGAAAGAGATTTTGGCCAACTTCTATGCAGGTTTTGTGATTCTAGAGAGGATCGAAGCTAGATGGAAGACTTTTGGAGGTTCTTGATGAGTTAGTGACTTAATGAAGATCCTTGAATATCCTAAGACTATCAAATCTCCTAGTCCCAAGATAATGATATTGGAAATTCCCTACAGTAAATAGTATTCCTTAGCTCGTTTGTTTGTTGCAATTCCCAACCCCAAGCATAGGAAGATTCCTTATTTCGTTCAGGGTCATATATGACCCCTCCTACTCCTACCACCCATGGATTTCTTTTCGAAGCTCCATTAAATAATAGGATATGTGAGCTCTTCTTTATTTATTTATCTTCAAACTCTTGTTTCCCAAGCCTTATTTTCCAACTAAAGTGAACTGGATGCATCTTAACTTTTCTAACCATTGAAATTTATCCAAATTGTCTTATCCAATCCATTTCTTCTTATCCAAACGTTGCTTATTTTGCAATGATATTTTTTTTGAGAAAATGGTTTCCATCATGATACTTTTGGCTTTGTTTTCCACATACGTCGAAGTTTTTGAGGTTTGTTTGAATATTGCTCTGTTTCCAACTACTCATAATTTCCATCATATGAATTTTGGTAAGGTTGCCTAGATCCATATAAAACTATTTTTTCCTTTGAAAGACCCTCTATATAATATAATCCATCGATTGAATGCCTCATTCCAACATGTTGACCTATGGAATATGTGAGTTAAACCTGAAAATGCAATATCCTAGACTTGTATTGCAAAAGGGCATTCTAGAAATAAATGTATACCTATTTCCTCCACTTTCCTACACATAACACACCAGTTTGGGCCTTGGATCCCTCTATGTTTGAGATTATCAAATGTTAGGATTATTCCATGTACAAGTAACCAACATAAGACATTAATTTTTGGTAGGCCATTTGACAACCAAAATTTGTTCAAAATTGTAGATCTTTGAGGCAGGGGGAGTGTTTGGAGTTGATGTATATATCCATCTTTGAAAGTAAATCTGAAGGACCCCATCCATGATGATCCAACATCCTTTTGTTTTGAGGCACACATCCTTTCAAAAGATAAATTAAAGAAGAGAGAAGGGGGAACATAGGGGGCAAAGGCTCATATTTCCAACCTGGCCAATCTACCAAAGTCTGGGATCATTTGGATATGTCATATAGAGTGTTGTTGTTTCTTTCATTCATCCAGATCTTAATAGGTAAGAGTCCTGGAAAGTTCTCCATAGACTTGTGTCCCATTATTTTGTCTTGCCATATTATTATGTCTTTGTTGTTTCCTAGTATCTAAGTTAATTTGGAATGAATCAAAGGGATTGCAGACTTGATTAATGTCCATATTTGTGATCCCCTCTAATTTTCTATTTCCCTCTCTTCACATTGTTTCCTTTTGTCCTTGAAGTATTTCTTCCATATCACCATCTCCCACTAGTAAGATTTTCCATTTATTAATTTCCATACCAGTTTTCTCCCCAAAGCCAAATTGAGAAGAGTTGGATCTCTTATACCTAGACCTCCTATGTCTTTATGATCTTGAACCACATTCCAACTGACCAAGTGATATTTTTTGGTGTTCGATTTCACCCCCTACCATAAGAAATTTCAAATATCTTGGCTTATTCTTTGCATGACTCATGTCAATGCTAACATTGTTGAACACTGAAAGATATGAAAGGTGGAGAGGATATATTTAGTGAGTACAATATGTCCTATAGGGTTTAACCACTATGCACCCCATTGGTGGAATTTTCCTTTGATTTTATCTAGTATGTTTTGCCAAGACTGATTCGATGGGTTTATTAATGATAGGGGCATGCCAAGATATTTAAAGGAGGTTCACTGATCTCGATAGGGAAATTGTTGATTCTAGAGATGCGTTGAAGAAGCTAAGTGTTTGCATTCCAACCCAAAATTTGGATATTCTATTTGTTAACCTTTCCTCCTAAAGCATAAATGAAGACATCCAACACCAACTTGAATTTGGTAGTGATAGTAATGGAAGCTCCCCCAATAAGAATGGTGCCATCTACAAACTACAAATGATTTATAATCTTTACACCCCTTACGATCTTTATTACGAGGAAATTGCCAATCAATCTTTCATGTTCTAGCTTTCTGCTCAGACCTTCAACTATATGAATATATAGCATAAGGGAGAGGGGGAAACCTTTCCTAATCCCTCTACTAATTTGAAAGAAGAGGAGTGGTTTATTGTTCACTAGAGGGGCGATCCATGGTGTGCAAATGCATGCAACAATCCATCTAATGGAAAAAGGACTAAAGCCAAATTTGTGCATAACATAAAAAAGAAATGAGTGACTCACCCCATCAAAATCATTTTCCATGTCAATTTTGATTACCATGTATTTCTCGTTGTTTTCTCTACTAGTGTGAATTGCCTATTGAACTAGTATAATATTATCAATTATCTGTCTTTTCTGCATAAAACCTCCTTGATTTTCAAAAATTATCTTTAGGAGCACCTTTCTTAATTTGTTTTCCATGATCTTTGTCATTATTTTGTAGGATGTGTTGCACAATGAAATGGGTCGAAATATAGCTAAAGAAGATGGATTTTCCTCTGGGATCAGAGCTAGGAAGGAAGAGTTTGTGTTCCCCCCCAACCTGAATGATTTATGGACATGTATTAGCATTTGAATCAAATCATATTTGATTGAGTCCCAACGGACTCAATAAAAATGAATAGTGAAAATGTATGATCCTAGTGCTTTGTACGGTTCTAGAATCTAAATTGTGTTGGTGACTTCAGATTCTTTTATTTGTTCCATTAGGTTGTTATTGTCCTTTGAGGATACCAACAAGGGGATGTTTCCTAGTAGGTCAACTATAACTCCAGGGTCTGCTCCCTCCTATTTTGAATAGAAATTTTGGAAAAATGATTTGGCTATTGATTTTATTTCCTCAAAACTTGTTACCTTGTTGCCATCCTCCATGAGAGATTTCTTTAACATTGTTCCTTTGTCCTCTCACTTTGGCTTGCTGATGGAATAATGTAGTGTTGCGATCCCCTGATTTTAGCCAAAGGCTCCTTGACTTAAGCTGCCAAATTTCTTCTTCTATCCTTAAGGCCTTATGTAGGTTTTGACTGATTGTCTTTTCTCTCTATTGTAAGTATTTCATCACTTGACCTTCTTCAAGTTGAACCTGTATCATATTAAGTTTTGATAGAAGGGATTACTTTTATGAAGTAGGAGACAAATATGAATGCTTAACCCAAAATTTAAGAGCCATTTCCACATATTTCAACTTCTGCTCCCAAATGTAGACAGGGGAGCCTGCAATCCACGTACACCAATCCTTAGTGATAGATTCCATTTCCTTTTCTTCCTGCAACCACAAAAGGTTAAATCTGAAAGGGAGGGGTTCGTAATCAGGGGGTTTCTCCAAAGTAAGTAGGATATTGGTTTGTGATCTGATATAGCATAGGGAATAATTTTTGAAGGAATAATGAAATCTTGTGATAAAATATTACTATGCAGGAAAAAATGATCTAGTCTTGTTGCTATATGCCCTGATCCAATCCTTTTGTTAGACCAGGTAAACTTACCTTTGAAGGGTTCGATGTCCACAAGGTCCCAATCATTCATCAAATCCTTCAGTCTCTCTTGAAAAGGATCACAAACAATATTACCTCCTCTTTTCTCTTTGTTGTTCAAAGTGACATTGAAGTCCCCCCTTATTATGTTGTTCCCAGATTCCTTTGAATTTTGAAGTGATAAAAGAGAGTCCTAGAAAACATATTTTTCTCTATAGGCCATTGGTATGTAAACATTAACCAGGTTTAAAGGTTTTCTTGATTCGATATGAGTAAAACTAGTAAGAATCCAATGTTGAGTATTAAAAGAGTTTACCAGCTTCAAGGAAGAATTCTTCTAGATAGTGCAAAGTCCTCTTGAGGCTCCTCGCAAACTAATACCAACGCCTTCGCTAACTTGCCATTGTTTTTTGCATAGTTGAATAACTGAAGCCTCAAACTTAATCTCCTAGAGCAGGAATATTTGAGGTTATTCTATTATGACGAGATCTCTCAATGCTTCCTCTTTGAACTTCCTCCCTAACCTTCTATAGTTCTCGGAGAGAATTTTCATTATTTGTTATGTGATTTTAAGGCACTGCCTTGAGACAATACATCGATTTGACTTGGAACCCATAGCTAAATTCTCATCTAGGTTCGATTGGGTTCCCAAAGTTGTGTCCCTGGCCACAACTTCTTTTCTAATTGTTTTGGCTATGTTTCTTCTGGTTCTCTTGGGTAGTCTCTCTTCTGTATCTTCCTCCTCTTTGTCCTCATCCTCTCGTGATTGAGATTTTTTCCTTGTTTTCATTCCTATGACTATTACTAATTTCTATGGAATCCACTCCTTTGTCTCCTCCCTCACTATTAGGGGTTCTTCATATCCCAAAAAAAAAATCCTTTTCCCAAGTTTCTGGAAGGGTTTATGATTCATTAAGATGAGGAATTTATGGGAATACAAGATCAAAATCTATGGGCTTGGAGGTTCCCATCCCCGTCTTCTCCAATATTATTTTAGGTTCTCCATGAAAAAGAACTCTGTATCTGTTTGACTTTGGTGACAGATTTTTCCTTGGAGATATTGTTGACATTGCATGAGTATTTGGGCCGACTGCATTTGTTTTTTGTTGAGCTTGTTATTTGGGTTGGCTTCTAACTTGAGACCATGTTCCTACCCCTTGGCCTGATGATGAGGGGGTTGATTTAAATTTTTTTGGGGGGGCTAATAACATGGTATTCATATTCCTTCTTATAATTTTCCATTGCTCCTCATTTTCTTGTACCTAAGGTGTCGATTATGTCACCTTCTTGCAATTTTTTACAAAGTGGTCATATTCATGGTAGACTTTGCATTTGAAAGGTAGTTGTTCATAGTCCAAGGGTTGTTCATGTTTCCAGTTATCTAAGGTTAGAAGGATTGCTTCATGAATCCCTTTCTCCAAGTCAACTTCGACACATATCTTGGCACAAGCAAACATTTGATCTTTTGGAATAGTTCTATCTATATATCTCCCAAGGGTGTTACCGATGCATTTTAGGGTTTCATCATTCCAACAGTGCAATGGAAGATGTGGAAGCCACACCCAAACTAGAACACCAGACGAAATATCAATTTTTGGGTTGAAATTAGAAAACCACCTATTTAAATATAGCCCTTTGGTCCCCATGAAGTAAGGTCCATTTTTGAAAATTAAATCCCTATCTTCTTTGGATTGAAAGAGGAATGTGTAGTATCCATGGCCACATAAAAAGTATGTCAGTTGTTCCTTGAGGTGAACTTGCTAGTTCCATTGAATCCAAATAGACACAACCCTTGGGGATGGCCACACCTCATTAAATTGTCCAATAATTCCTCTCTCATCCATCGACATAGCCATTTTTTGAGAGTTTGTTCTAGGAATAGGGATTTCCAAATTTTTCTTAGTTTGTTTAACAAAGCAAGTTGGTTGACCTTTAGTGTTTGTAGACATAGTTGCAACCATAATGTGAAATGCAACATCATTTTTATCTTGAGGGGATTTAGACCCCAAGGGAAGAATCCATCGCTAACCAGGTATCAATAGACATCTAGGGTTTGTAGATGAAAATCATGCACTATGTCAAAAACGATTTTATTTTTTTTCACCTACCCACAAGTGACACATTATGTTCTTAATAAGTATATTATCAAAATGACCTTAAACCTTATGTTAATAAAAACTTTGAATTTTTTAAAATTCTAATATATCCTCCTTATCATTCTCATATTCAATAAAAACACTCAACAAATTTCCAGAAAACATATATTTCTTAAAAATAAATAAATAATTTTTAATAACTTTAATATGAAGGTAAGCGTTTGGTAAAAAACTACGTTGAAGTATGGCGATTCACCATGCTCAACCTCTTTGGTTTGCACATCAACATTGGAAAGGATGACATGAATAATATTATCGAATACATATTATTGGTTAAGTAGAATGTCTATTTTGAAATGTAGGGATGTTTTTGGTTTTAATTGTGTAATTTGTTTTATTTTTTAAAATAATATAGATTATTTTATATATTTGATTTAATAAGTTATGGAAATTATTTTTTAAGCAAATGATTTATTAGTTTCAAATTATATAGGTGTTTTAAAAAAAATTAAAAAAAATTGTTTTCTAGTTGTTGATTTTGGGTGTTCTTTCTCTAAGTTAATGACTTTGATATGTGGGAGTTCTTCCATATAAGGGCTCTCTGTAATAAAAATGAAATTGTCTAAGTACTTTTTCTTTTTAGTTTGCTAGCTCGCTATTGAAATGGGGTTTATAGTCTTTGAAGCAAATTGCTTCCTACCACCATTTCCTTTAACTCTGTTTTGTTAGACAATAAGCTCCCTTGAGTCATTGAGTTCCATGCAACATGGTAAAGAAAGTTGAAATCATGTGACTGAAGTGGAAGAGAAGAAGTTATTGTTCATTTTAGAATGTTTGACATCACAATGAGTAAAAATAAATGATGTCGATCTTCTCAATGTGTCTAGTGGTCGACTTCACCATGAGCTCGTTAGGTGCATGAGTGTGTGATAATGCATTTGTACTTACACTATTGCTAGTGCATGACTTTTAGAGTTATTAATTTTATGAGTTAGCTATAACCCTTCACTACAATTGAACAGGTCTTGGGTTTTATTCTCTATTCATTTGGGCAGCAGTGTCACCATGAGCTAGCGAGGGGTGTGAATGTGTGACAATGCCTTCGAACTTATCATGTCACCAATGCATGAACTTCAAAGTCATGTGTTATGGGAGTTGACTATGAGCCTTTGCTACAATTTAACATGTCTTGGGTTCTAATTTGTGACAACTTCATTTGTAGGTTGGTAAGGTGGAGTTGGAGTTGGTGCATTAACATCAATTTCTTGATGTTTTAGAGGGTACTCTGCCACCATGAGTCAAATTCCTGTGTGATTCCAATCTCGTCACTTTTCCCTATCTGCAGGGTTGAATGTACCCCATGGACAAGGCTAGTTGTGTAGTGTGCCAATGTCAAGAGCACCGCATGGGACTCCTTGATCAGATAATCATAAATTCACTTTGGCACTTTCCATTTCATAAGCGAAGAAGCCCCCCCCCCCCCCNTTGAAGTCTAGGGTTTGAACCTTAATAAAAGGATGGTTTGCCACCTAACACAAGGATGATATCTACCACCACTTGATGTCTTGCTCTAAGATGGGAAAGGTTCAATTCCTACTAAGGGTTGTTCTTGGAGCCATGTAGTCACCTTGAGGTAGTGGTCAAACATGTGGTTGCACCCAGAGAGATTCTATTAAATGATCTCATGACTTATGCACACATAAGTGAATAAAAGCTCACCCTCGTGTCCTTCGACTTTTTAAGGCGAGGGACAATAGTTGGAGTGGTTGGGATCAGGTAAGTTTCACACTCTCCCCACCTGGGTTCAAATCCCCAATGAGACATTTGGCTTATTGTGTCCTCATTGAAAGGGTAGGCACCTGCATTTGGGATATCTCGACCCTAGCTTGAGGCTTGAGGTCCCTATTAGGCGTGGCTTGCAAGTTGTTGCACCTAGCCTAAGTTTTATAGTGGCAGACAACCAGATTTGAACTTGGTTCTTGCTTAGGTAATCCCGACTAGTGACTAATTCCCCTAGATCTAAAATAATATAGTAAGAGCATGGAGATCTTTTATTGTAGCTTTGTGGCATGTAGATTTTTGGCCTTAATAAGCTTATGGTTTCATGCTCGTTATCAATGTTTTTAACAAGCCTTTTTTTGGAAAGAAAATAAACATCGTTGAGCACCAATGCTAGTGCACAACTCTATGAGCAAAGAGGACAACAAATCCATTAAGACAAGAAATGATTCTAGATAGTACCATTCAAGGAAAGCCACCTGGAATAATGCCAACATGGTGTTTCATGCACCATTCTTGATCTTTAAACTACCATGGATATTCCACTGGAATTGTTCATCATACCAGGGCTTATAATATTCTGAAATCTTAGATTATGCAAATTACTTTGTTAGAACCCAAATTACATATCGCTAGCTTATTGCTCAGATTTATGAAAATATTTGAATACGAAAATGAAAGAAATGAGCAAAAAAACATACCATCCACACACAAATGAACACAAGATATATCTTGGGAAACCCAATATGGGAAAAAACCCAACTAGAAGGTGAGGCCTATGCTCTACTCTCTTTTCTTCAGTGATGGAAATGCAAATACAAGGAAAGAGGCACTCACTGTGGAGTTGTCTTTGTCACTGTGGCATGTATGGTCGTTGCAAAATAGTTTCCTCTTCTATGCATACCACTCATAGATGCTCTACTCAACTATGGAACAAGTACAATGATAAAGAATAGAACCCTTTCTCCTCCTAGCAACCCTATATTTAACATAGCTTGATAGTCATCTAGGCTTAGGGTTTTGACCTCCTCCACCCTTAATTAGTGATCATGTTTGGACCTTCTACAATCTTCTTGAAAGTACACACATGGCTAGCCCCATATGTGTGAGAAATGGGCGCTAACGTGTCATCCACTCGTACCATGGTGGTGAACAAGGTAGGTTAACTTATGGGAGGCATAACTTTTGCACCAATTGAGACGATTTTTGCACCGTTGAAAATGTCTTAGTGTGTAGATCAACGTCGAGGGTGTGGACGCAAGTTCTGGGCGTTGTAACCCTCCAAAATGTTGTTTAATGTCACAAAATGACTCTAGAAGGTTATGGGTCCCAATTTTCCAAACTAAAACCAACCACTAAAATGACTCAGCAAATCGATTCCTCCAATATTTTCCACCAAAAAATACCAAAATAAATGATAAACTATAAGATAATCCAATGTGAATCAATTATGAATAATAGCTAGCTTCAAGTTATCTTGCTTGGCATTGTTTCTTAGGGCCATTTTCCTCCCCACTAATCAATTCCATGTTAGCGCTCACGTTGTTAGTGGTACTCGCACTCCACACTATCCTCGCGTGTTTTTTTGGACATAAATTGAGTACATATTGTTGTTATATTAACAGTAAATGGAAACATTATTAAAACAAAATAAACTTCACAAACTTCAACGCAATAAAGAAATTGCTGACACGATGGGTTCATTGACAAAGACATCCAAGGAAGTTTTGAGTGTGATGTGGCAAATATATGACCCGGACGGATGACGTGTCATCCGTCATGTAACGTCAATTGACCATCTACGTCGTATGCAATTCCGTATAAAACACGTAGACGACGTGTACGAGATAAAGGGGAGAGCATGACTACCTACCTGCCCGGTGAAAGAAATATTCTTTGGTTGAGATAAGCCCGCATCGTCCGACGCGTGGCAGAGTGGTAACGCGTTGTACCCTTACGTGGCGTGGCAAAATGGGCCTGAAATAAAGGCAGACTGATAACCCACACCGCACGGATATCATAAATCCGTTGACTGACGTCAAAATGTTCGTCACTGAAAATCCGCTGTCTGTCCGCAGTTGCCCGTCTGTTACGTTACCCCCTCCACCGGCAGCAGCCGGTGAGTTCATTTGGCTGTCTCGTTGAGCGGGAGCAAAACGCTAATTTCGGTTCTATTTTTAGATGTTAAAGTAGCGCCAAAAATCAGCGTAAAATCCGCGCGCTTTAAGTGGCCATCTTTTGTTTTCACTATGTTTATGTTTGTTTGTTTCCCCCGGGGTAACCATCCTTGTCCTTATGTCACGTGCTCCCTTTTTGGGATCTTGTTTTTACAGAGAATAGGTTTCCTCTTCTACAAACAGGCTGCGTGGTGTTCCCAAATTCACCAACTTATGTTTTTTTAAACAATAGCTACATAGATGGCGTTAACATGATCCAACAATCTCAACAAGATAAATGATAACATGATCCAACAATCTCAACAAAATATGTATGAGTACATAGATTACAAGTCTTCAACGCTTTCACTCAACTACATAGATATTTGCTGAACATCTCTGGTTTAGTGTTTTGGCTAAGGATTCATATCCAGTGGTAAAGAGGTTTTGAGGTCCACCCCCTAAGCAATATTGCTAGATTGCAATAGAAGTGTTCACGGGAGTAAGAGTAATGACATAGGTATCTTATTGAACACTTCAATTTGGTGTTTTGGTTAAGGATACATATCAATAGGTAAAAGAGCCTTGAGTTCCACCTCCAAACGATCTTGCAATATCACACCAACTTTGTTCACGAGAATAAAAGATGAATGACGTAGGAAAATATTCTTGAGTTCCATCCTCCAAATGGTCTTGTTAGATCATGAAAACTTTGTTCACAGAAATAAAAGGCTAATCACATGGGTACCTTGTCAAACACCCCACTATAGTGCTTTGGTTAAGAATCCATATACATAGGTCAAAAGGTCTCAAGTTCCACCCTCAACTGATGTTGTTGCTAGATCACAACTACATCACATGGATAAAAGACTAAAGACATGGGCACCTTGTTGAACACCTCAGTCTAGGTGTTGGTTAAAATCCCATATCAATATGTAAAGTGTCTCAAGTTATTTTGCAACTCAACTTAAACATTTTATTCTCTTAACTCTTCACAATTTGTGGTTTTGTTTATTCGATTGCATGTTTGTCTTCCTTTGTGCCTTTGATGTTTGTGTCTAATGGTTCACATTCCTTCCGCGTTGTCTCCTTTTGGGATGCTTCCTTCCACCCCAATCCATGTGCTCTCTCACACTATGCAAGCCTTGTTCTTCAACATGAGCCGATGCATTTAGCTCTTGGTCCTCTCACTCACCTCTTTTCATCTCTCTCGTGACTCCACAAACTTGGCTCTACTTAGCTCCTTTCCTACTCTCTAAAACCTTTTATTCCATCAACTCTTCACATTCTTATGTTTTCATTGTTTGGTTGCTTCTTTGTCTACTTTTGTCTCTTCACCTTTCACATCTAGCGGTTCACCTTTCTTGTGCATTACCTCCTTATGTGATGTTTCCTTTCATGACAATCTATGTGCTCTTTCACATTGTTATGCACACTTTGTTCTCCAATACCAATGTGTTATGTTTTCACTCTCTTGGAACTCCGTACATGCTTTGCCCTTTGACTCTTTTCCAAGTGCATAATCAATCTTGCACACAACATTAAGAGCCAAATACACAATTCATGGGGAAAATTATGCAAGTATATAGATTATAGACTACGAGGAGCTCTCGACTATCTCATTCCCTTGCCTTCCTCTCTCTCATGACTCCACTAAGATAGTTTTGTTCAACTCCTTTCCTACTCTCTACTCTTAACATTTTATTGTGTGGATTCTTCACATTATGGCATATCCCCTATTTGGCTACCTCTTTGACATCCTATTTTTCTTTAGCATCTGCGCCTAACGACTTACCTTCCTTCCATGAAGTTTCCTTCCATACTTATACACATACTCTCTTGCAACGTTCTTCACACTCTATTATTCAACACCAGTTCATGATGTTTTCATGCGCTTTAATCTATGTCCATGCTTGCTCCCTTTGAGTCTCTTCGAATTGCACTTCCATTCTCTACACTCGCCTTCTCCATATCCCTTGTCATCTCTAGCATGCTTTCCTCACTTGATCCACGTGCACTCATCAATCTACTCCTTTGAAGCATTTTTATGCAAGTTTATCCTATCACACTTGTGCTATTTCTCCCTGAGTTTATATCATGTTTTTTTTCTCTTTTCTTGACAAGATCCTTCCTATTTTCATTATGAGAGAAGTGTATAGTTCTCCATTATGAAAATATTACAATTTAGTGTAATCTATTTACAACACTCAAAGAACATCCCTCTAACAAAGAACTCATAGATGAAGGGTATCTATTCTACCAAAGTCATTCATACTTACCCCTTCAACCATCCCATAGTGCTAATCAATTGAAATGTCTTACCTACATAATCAAAATAATACAAAAAAGAAAAACAACTTTTTAAAATATTTACACCATTACACCATTAGTGAAGGATATGAAACATACCCACTTAACCAATCCTAATTATCTTCTTGACTACTTATTTATTCTTTCATGGATGCAATCAGACTTATACTCCAAAAGTATCCTAAGGGATGTAAATCACCAATCTAAACTAGGTCTAGGTGCACATCCCATGCTTGGTGGATTCCCCACCTTGTTCAAGAGAGAACCCTTAATAAAATGAGCATCTAAATATCCTAGAGATACTCCGAGTCACTTGAAATCCACGTGCATCCCTCCATATTTAGAATATGTCCAAAATTTGTTTCAATTGCTTCTTTGTCTCTTCTTCTTTTTAAGAAATAAAATAACTTTAAACTAACTTACGAGGGAAAATTGTCACTATGCAATGTTCGAATACATTGCTCACTCTAAGTATCATGTAGAGAAAACATAATCATGGGAAGTTTGATTGGTTAGGGAGGTGGTGATTTTCCTTTTCACTTTCAATTTAATGTGTTATGTTTGACCTTTTGAAAAAGTGGGGTTCTCATGGTTGCATATGTGGTTTGGGCATGTAAATGGACATATTTATTTATATTGATAGAAAAATTCCTTTTCTTTTACAACACACTAGCTATTTCCAAATTCATCAACTTATGTACGTAACAATTTGTGAATTAATATTTACATAGATGGCACTAGTATGATCAATTGTGCACGCAACATTTGGAGCAAGATACATGATTCATAGGGAGAGATATGCCAATACCTATAATACATATTATGAGGAACTCTTACACTCTTACTTGCCTCACTTTCTCTCACTTGACCAATGGTATGGGTATTTTGTTGAATACTCTTGATTTAATGTTTTGATTAAGGATTCATATTTAGAAGTAAAGGTTTTGAGGTCCATATTTTTAGTGATCTTTTTCTATTTTTGACAACTATGTTCACAAGAAATAGAGTAGTGATATAGGTGTTTTGTCTAACACTCCAGTTTAGTGTTTTGTTAAGGATCCATATCCATAGGTAAATGGGCTCTTTATTCCACACCCAAATAGTCTTGATAGGCCACAACAACTCTGTTCTTGATAATAAAAGACCAATGACATCAATACCTTGTTGAACACCTTAGACTAGGATTTTAGTTAAAGATTCACATCTATGGATAAATTAGTTTTGAGTTCCACCCTCAAAATGGTCTTGCTAGATCATGACAATGTTATTCATAGGAATAAAAGACTAATTGTTACAAGAGAATCTCCTTGTGGACAAGTGGATTTCCTCTTGGATACTAGACCCCTATGACCAAGACAGAAAAGTGCTATTGTGGACACTGAAATTCCTTTTCATGAAGCTAAACTATCGAAAGAAGAAGAAGAAGGAAGAAGAGTAAATACCTTTTTACCGACGTTTGTCCTTGCTCGATCTGGGCTGATCTTGATCTCCAAGTTCTTCAGAAGGTCCTGCAATACAATGAGCAACAACAACGGGACATACTTCCTACTCTACCATGATTAGCTTCATAATGGATCTATACAAGAAACAAGTTCATGAAATGTACACAAACTTTAAAGGAAATAGGCCAAGCATAGATTTATATTAATGAAAACAAAGTGAGATGCTTACAACCATGGATGTAGGTGCAACAACTTCACCAAGCTCTCTTTGTCTAGACCCTTGCTCAAATAATCCACACATAGAATGCTGATGCTTCAATGCTATCTCCCTTATGAGATCATAAGTTTGATACTTCACAATGTCTCCATGTCAATACCACTCATGAGATCATAAGTTTGGTATCTCTCAATATCTATCCATCTCTTTTACCATGAGAAGGCCTCCTTATATAAGCTTGGAGAGACCCAACCACCTTAAGAGATCTTTGGGATAAGTTGAGGATTCCTTTCCTTCAGTTGTGGATATTCCCTAAGATCATGCCTTGACCTCAAATTTGAATCCAACCAACTTCAGAGATTGAGGGGATTCTTCCCTGATTTATCTCAACAAACCAAAATTTGCTCAGAAAGGGCAGTGCTCCCCCAAAAGGGTGCATAGAGCATTTCAATGCTCCCCAAAAGAAGGCTAGGGAGCGTTGGTGCTCCATGACAGTGGGTAGGGGAGTGCTGCCTTCCAAAAATCATTTTTGAGTGGTTTTCTTCATGGAAAATGCTTTGTATGCTTCATCAAATGATTTCTCTTCCTAAAACTAGTCTTTGAGGGTGTCTTAAGTGTCCCTGTGATGTCGTTAGAGGCACGACATAGGCAAGGTGGCAGTATGATGTTTGTGACACTTGAGATACTTAAGGCCAACAATGTGACACTTGCGACACTAGTCATGACGACAATAGGTCATCATTAAAGTGAGTAATTTTGATGTGTAACAGATTGCCCCCCAAAGTGCGAAGTTAGAAGACAGAAATTGATGACTGAAGTACTCTGCAGTCTTTTTTGAGCAAGGGTACAGACTCAGAGAACCTGATAGAAGCTGCACACAACCATCAAACAAATATTATGACATGTTTCAAACCCAAGGAAGGCATACCTATGCTTGAGTGATAAAGACTTTCAAGGTATGCCCGCCATAAAATACACCGCGGATCCATAATTATATTGACAAAAAGGTATAGCCATTGAAGATACAGTGTGGATCTATACTCCTATGACCTGAACCGATTGTAGCCATGAAGAATACACAGTGGATCTACGAGATGACAAGATATAGCCACGACCAATACAAAGTGGATCTATGTAACAATATATGTGTTAATGTTCAAAAGAAACTCCGTCGCAACCTGGGAAAAGTACATATAAGAGTGATGACTCAACCTAGGGTCTCCTTATCGATCCCGATGTAGTACGAATCTAACCATGTGAATAGATGTCCTGATGTCAAACATGGCAGAAACCACTTGATTACTGGTCAATGAGGTAAACCGTTAACAAGCACGAGGGAGATCACCATTGATGTCAATGATTCCCAAGGTAATTTAGTACATTCCAACGAATGTGAATGGATGAGATGAAGTCGAACATCCGTGGAATCATGCGATCAAAGGCCAATGATGTAAACCCACTGTCGGACATGAGAAGGACTGCCATTGAGGAATGCAAGTCCCAAGGTACTAACTGGTTTCTAAGTCTAGCTCCTGGATAATGTGATGAAGTCGACAGGAATAGACTCGTCGAGGGAGGGCCTTGGTGTATCCCCCATCAACGACATGAAACTAACATAGAGATGTAATTGGTGGATCAAAAGAACATGGAATGGCATGGGTATTAGAATAAGAATTTGTGATGGTTGACTCTTGAGGCAGATACTTCCCTTGAACACTAAGGCATGACAACAAAAACTCGACAAGGACTAAAACTTGATAACGCAGTGGATACTGTGACTTTCGTCGGGTGACCCAAAGGAGTAAGGAAACTCAAAGGATTGGTTCAATGCAGAGGTTTGGCAGATAAAAATGTGTGCAAAGATAAAATGTCATGTTCAAGGGCGACTGTAAGAATTACTGGTAATGTTCTCAAAATCTGCTTGGCTTCCTTCCTTCAATTGTTTCCCCCATCCAGACAGATGAGTACCTCTTTTTGGTTTAATGAGCTCGAGGAGGGTAACACATTCTCGATATAACTCACCTTCAGTAAGTCCCTCTTCCTTCGTTTAATGAACTGGAAGAAGTAAGGGTTTGGTCCTGTATGGGCCCTTCAATGTATGATTATTTAACAAGTCCAGAGAAGGTAAACTCGGTGGTTTTTCATATTTAGAGAGTCTGAAAATGACTTAAAGATGACTCCAGTGTTGTCCTTTTTCGTAATGTTAGTCTTGCGACGCCGAAAAAGAGATAAATTATCACTCGAAATATGCCCTTTCAAACCTTTTAACGAGTGGGAAAGGAAGCAAGATCACCCAGCAATCGTTTCACGTTTAGAGAGTCCGAAAAGAGCTTAAAGACGACTCCCGGGGGTTCCTTTTTAGTGTATCCATGCGGGTCCGAAAAAGAGATAAAATTTTACCTGGTGTGTTCTTATGTTTTTTGAGCGTGAGAAAGAACTAAGACTATGCTCGTGAATGTGCCCCCAGTTTGAAAGCTAGTGGCTTAACTCCAGAATGATCATCAAAGGCTGGAGGCATGCCCCCCAAGATTCAATTCATTCACTGACATTGAGGTTGTCACCAATTTTTATACTAGATGGAGAAAAAGGATAAGGGTGGATGAAATGAAGGTTCAAATACGAGACCTAACAAAAGAATCGAATCGACATCTACGAGATCTGGTGAAAGACTCGACCTGATAGGAGAGGTGACTATTTCATTTTTTAATGAGCTTGACACAAGAAAATAACTATGCTCAAGGCTCTGGGTTGAATTCCCAGATCTCTGTTTCATTTTTTAACGAGCTTTCCACAAAGAGGAAAACTATGCTCAGGGTTCCAGGTTCAATCCCCAGATTTCTGTTTCATTTTTTAACAATCTTGCCACAGAGAGGAAAACTATGCTCATAGCTTCTGTTTCATTTTTTAATGAGCTTGCCACAGAGAAGAGAAACTATGATCCTGTGCTCTTCTTGATCATGGCTTCCAAAAGGATAATTCTCTGGAAGGAAAACATGTCAAGGGACAAAACTCGGTCATGGCTTCCAAGAGATCTTCATTGGATGGAAGAAAAATGCTCTGGAAGGAACACATGTCAAGGGTCGTGAAAGGGGTAAGGAGATTTGGCTCCAATAGCCCTACCGAAGAGATCACCATGTCAACTACCGGATCCAAGTCATCTTCATCGGAAGTTTAATACATGGGAGACAACACCACATAATTGACCTATGGCAGGGGTGATACCGACTGCATATAAGACCCGTTTAGGGAGGTCATTGGGTTGATGGGCAAGTCAGGGCCAACAAACAAAAGTTGATCAACAATCACCATTCTTCCATCATGAGGGAAATATATCACACGAAAGAGAGTGGACACAATAACTTTCATGGCATAAACATAATCTCGCCCAAGGAGTAAATTGAAATCCAAGGGGTCCTGGACTACCATAACATCAATAAAGACAGTTTTCCCTCCCAAAGTTACAGGAAACTGAAGAAGGATCCCTAAAGGGTGACTGGTTCTTCTGTTAAAAGAGAACATAGTCTGGGTAATCGACACAAGTTGAGGATAACCCAAAGATTTCCAAGCAATATAGGACAAAATACTAATGGACGAACCTTTGTCTATTAGTGTCTGAGGAATGGCCCGACCACAAACCTGTACTGTAATCTTGAAAGGAATGTGAGAGGGAAGACAAGGTCCAGTTAGCACACCCCAATAAAAAAGGATGGCCTCATTACTTGGAGGGGTTTTCGCAGGAGAAGGAGGAATGCCCCTTGACACGGTAGATTCTGTACCAATGAGAAAAACATGGGAAGAAATGGGTTTACTCTCTAGAGGGAGAGTAGGATTGATCGATGGTGGAACCAGATCAACCACTTTGGCACTCTTTAGAGGAGGAGTGGGATTGACCGATGATCTAATCGGAGCAACCACTTTGGCACTCCTCAATGGAGGAGTGGGATCGACCGATGGCGGAACCAAATCGACCACTTTGACACTCTTCAGAGGAGGAATGGGATCGACCGATGGTGAAGTCGGATCGACCACTTTGACACTCTTTGGATGAAGGGTGGGACTAACCAATGACGTGACTAGATCAGTCACTTGGGTTTCACTTTCCAGATGAAAAGTGGGGCTGATCGATGACGAAACTGGATCAACTACTTTGGTGAGTGGTTCAACTTAGGATGAAACTAGATTGACCACCTGATCAACTGGATTGACCGAGGATGGAACCTGATTGACCATTCCATCAACTAACGATGGGTTGGGGGAAATCTTACGATAACCATTTGGGAGTTGAAGCTTTTCCAAAAGAGAAGAAGCCTTGTCCATACAGGGACAAAGGTGAGAATAATGATCACCTT
The DNA here is from genome assembly GCA_009831015.1 of Picea engelmannii. Taxonomy (NCBI): domain Eukaryota; kingdom Viridiplantae; phylum Streptophyta; class Pinopsida; order Pinales; family Pinaceae; genus Picea; species Picea engelmannii. Next base: position 134,073 of record ML823527.1, read on the forward strand.
CACATAACATACAAGGAAATTTGACAATTGTATTCTTCTTACCAACCTTAATGTCACTAGTTGACGGGGTGTCACCAACATGTCTAGCAGAGGCTGATGATGTGGAGGACTACACTTCTAAGACCTTGGGAATACCAGGGCAATCCCTCAGAAAGTGGTCACCCTTACAAAGATTGCAAGGGAATTTGGGTTTCAGATTCTTCATTTTAATCTTAGTGACCTCATCAACACTCATAGTACTATTAACAACAGCTGGTTGCTTGGATCCAACATCTGATATGGTTGGAGGCTTGGACCCTTTCTAGTTCTTTTTCTTCTTCTCTTTCCGTTTCTTCTTCTTCTTATCAACCTAGTTACTTTATTTAGAGCTTTCACTAGGCGAAGAAGGATAAATGGAAGGAGACTTGATGGGTGAAGAAGAAGAAAGGTCAACATGAGGTTGATTTGTGGGTGGTGTGCTTACATCTAAAGAAACTGCATTCAAGATCACCAAAGTGGAAAACAACCATACCAGTAACCCAATTGTGAGACCTGGAAGGCTCAAAGTAGCGATGTAAGGAGGACCAACATTTCCGTAAGAAAGAAAAACAAAGGGTTCCCCTGGAAAAGGGGTTCCTTCATTGGTCATTTCGAGAACTGATGCCATAAAAATAAAATTCCAACCTAGATTCTGCTAGGGAGAACAAACAACACACGCTAAAAATCTAGTAAGCTAGCATGGAAACACAACCTTCTCACAATGAGCACACTAGTTGGTGATGAAATCTAACGTCGTGGGAACAAAGTAAGAAGGGGCTGAGATAGAGTGGGTGGAAAAGTTACATTGATGACCTGCTTAATGGACTTGCACCTTGGTGAAATCTCCCACACATAATGGTGGGTATACCCTCCAAGGAGAACGAGTGATTTTGGCCAACGTCGATTCCAGGTACCATGAAGACTTGCCACTAAACAATCACCTTGTGTAAAGACCCTAAAGAGATAGGCCACTAAGGTTACCAACTACAACAATGATGCCTGGGGAAATAGTCGACAATCCGATTCACACGCAAGGGCAGGGTATCTAGCAATTGGATTTCACCGCTCCCTAACACAAGCTCCTATGTTTGTTTGCAGCTTTGGAAAGTTATCTTTCACAATTATTCCAAATCCCTACAACTAATCTAATGTAGGTTTGCCACCAGAAAATGTAAAAAATGTCTAATCAATTTTTAGTTTAGCGCTTGATTTTTAAGGCTGTTGTTACTCAAAGGAAAAATGGCATGGACAATATGGTGTTTTGACCGACTCGAAAGTTATGCAAAGAGATGAATATGAAATCTTTTCATTTTGATGAAAACTATGCTACGAGAAGGAGAAAACATTCATCATTTCAGATGCACAATGTCCCAAAATGCCAAAAAAACATGCAATTCCGGTACTTCAAATGCAAGCATTCAAGGAAGACAATAAAATGTGAAGAAGAATCCAAGAAATGATAGGGAGAAAGAGAAACCACTCAAAACTGTCCCGACAAAAATGCAACTAGAAAAGGAAATTTTACATTTTTGAAATAGGTTTCAAGATCTAATCAAGACAAAAGAGAGTGACAAGCATAAAAAACCATCAAGAACCAATCCAAACAACTTCACAAACCAACCACAGACTCTGGGTAAAGAGTACTACAAAACAGGTTGCAAAAGACTGAGCAAAAGAAGGCAATTTCACT
>ML823528.1:23794-45798 GCA_009831015.1 Picea engelmannii
AGCTCTGCCACAAATTGTGTCCAAGCAATATACCCTTGACGCAATTTTTTTCTCCATTGCCACCATTGCCAACGTTCTTGATCTAGATGGAGAACACCATACCGGAGTTTGGCCAAGTCATCTGTAATGTTGTATAAAGAGAAATAATGTTCCATTTGGGTTACCCAACCAGTGGGGTCTAAGCCATCAAATTTGGTCACATCCACCCATGGAAGGCGTAGGTCACGTTGAAAGTGATGGTTCTGCAAAGTATGGGAATGAGAGGAATGGCCACCTTCAGTATGTGGGGGTGAGGAAGAGGAAGGGTTATCTGTAGGGATATGTAGTTTGGTGCAGAGTGTCGAAAATACTGATTCAAGATGGGTAGTGAGGTATTGTTTGATTTCGCCCATGGAGGATTGCATGGTTGTATTGATGGAGACAACATTGGCACTGAGTTGTTTCACTTCTTGTTGGGTCTCGGTGAGACAAGATTGCAAGGTGTTGAAGCAAGCTTCCAAGTCTTGGCTACGAGTATGGGCCATGAGGATGGGGGAACTGAAAAGGGGCGGGCAGGGTAAAAAAATTTGCCGAAAAAATGATATAGATGAATGTGATAAGGGCGAAGAGATGAATCCAATGGAATAGGTCTGAAATAATGGTGAAAAAATTTCCAGACTTTTTTTTTTACAGAGTTATACTCCGGTCTAAAGAATACTGCAGAGAGGAAATGCCCAAATGCTTAACCAGAAAGAAATGTGTATTTACTTGGCAACCCGAACACAGTTGCGTAGCAATAAATCTTGTATGTTTTAATTTGTTTATGTTTCTATCCCCAAGGGTTAGGTATTCAAGGGTTCTACAGACAAGGGTTTGCCCTGTACTATAGCTCTCTGATATACGTGTGGGGTCCAACAGTAGTACTCGGCCCAATATCTCAGGGCACTAACTAAGGAGGATAGAGCGTACCCTTAGCCGTACTACCCGACTACCCAGGTACTAGAGAGCATCTTCCCGAGTGTTGTTCTCGGTGACACTATAGCAGTCAGGCAGTCGATCGATTTATCTAAAGAGGGCTTCAGGTAATATAGGATGATCCATACACAGGTGTTGTCTTATGCGCAACCACTCGAAGGGGTACCAACAGGGGTTACAAGGGTGGCCAACAGATGTGCGCTTAAGTACCACTTGTATTTCCTACGTGTATGAATCCCTCAACCACGGGTTTATGTGTGTAACGACAGATCTATGTGGCTTAAAGATGTCGGAATACATCTCTACCCTGGAAAAAAAAAATTAACCCACACTTTCTGCCGAGGAAAGTGATTTGATACCACTTGTAATATACCAGATATAAAATGTATGCAGAATAGAAATAAAATGCTAGTAATGGAAGAATAATAGCAATATAACCAGAACATTCACCACAATAACACTGAAATGATATAAGAATAACAATAGAAATAGCACTTTGAATCTGAAAGCAATGTTCACGGGCCTCTTCGAGGGGGCAACCTCTAGGGTTCTCATACCCTCGACTCCTATTTATACTAAAAAGAAGCATCTAGAGGAAGATCCTTCTAGAAGCGAAAGCTTCTATTAGGTATTCTTACATCCACCTTATTCTATTTTATTGAAAGGACTTATTAATATTGACCTTTATTACATCCGAATATATTGTTCTACCTATGTGCGGGTTAGGACCCTAACAGATGGAGGAATATATTTAGCTAGTGGACTATTCTGAAGACTCCCTACCTGAAGATGAAATTTTTATGAATTACCCTAGTAGTGCTATGTTGAAGGCTTCCCAAGGCCTTGGGGGGTAAAGGGAGACAATCTAGTGCCAAATCCATACTTAGGGTAAGTGGTTCAAATGTTAACCCGGTGGGAGGTGATGTAGTTCCAGGTTGTGATGTATCTTCGTAGGCATGTTGTCAAGAATCTAATGGTCCTCTGGAGGATGGTCAACAAAATAAAATGAAGAGAGAGGATGGTTCTACTATTCAAAGAGTAGAGACATATCAATTAGAGGTCTTGGAAGGAGTTAATTCTAAACCTTTAAAGCACTCTATGTCCTCAAAGTTATTGGTTATTGAGCTGGTTTATGGAAGGAATAGGCCTTTAGAGATGGGAGATGGTGGTTTTATAGGTAGACAATTGAAATTACATCATTTGCGAGGAGAAACAAAGGTGAAGGAGGAGAAGGGAAAGAAGTAATGGAAGGTGGTCAAGAGTTGGGGGAGTGAGGTTTCCTTGGTGGTAGGTGAGGACGTAGGTGTAAACCAGATACTTGATTTGGCAGGAAAGACTTTGGTATGGAAATTCATGGGTCGGAGGGTGACTTTGGAACAACTTGGAAGTTGGATTCAACAGGCATGGACTCCCATTATTGGTTACATTTCATATACTCTCTCGTGGATGGTTGGAGTTCTTATTCAACTCTAAAGCATAATCTTTGTTGATCCTTAAAGGAGCATGGTTCATGGATAATTCTTTCATACCCATGAATCCATGGCATCCTTTATTTGACACTAAAGATGAATTTATGGAAAAAACTCTAGTTTGGGTGAAGTTGCTTTCCTTACCCATGGAACTCTGGATAGTACAAGCTCTCACAATAAATGGGAATTTGCTTGGTAAGAAAATTTTAATTGATGATAACTTTTTGACTAATAAAGGCAGGTTTGTGGCGAGATTGCTAGTCAAGATAGATGTCAGTCTTGGTCTTTATGAGTCAGTGTATTTTGTATAGGGTGGTCGAAAATATTCTCAGATTATAGATTATCAAAACATCCCATTTAGATGCACAAGGTTGGAACATGCCTATGGCAATGTGCACAAGAACTATGACAAGGGTTTCTACAAAAAGGTTTAGCGGAAGAAAGAGATCTTTATTGAAGACTATGGTAGGGAGGGTAAACTAGTGGATATGATTCAAAGGGAATATGTTCAGAAACAAGGTTTAGAATTTTATGGATCATGCAGTGTATTGAAGAGAAATGATCAGGAGATGAGGGACAAAGTGGAGATTGACCTACGAGTAGGGGACCTTTCTATACATAGGCTCGCATTGAGCGTTGGGGCAAGAAGATGCATTGGCTTGACAGCTTGGCTTGGATTGGTATGTTATATCCTAAGCAAAGAAGAATGATTGCAGGTGATATCCTATAATGCAGGATCACCAGCTTTCGGGTAAGTCTAATACATTGCCTCTTAATCCATCTGTGGAGTCCTCTACTTTTCAAAAGATGGAAGTAGATAATTTTCATGTAGAATCAAACTAGAAGGTTATCAGTGGCGGCATGATTATCTCTCTATCAGGTGATTTGAATTTCATTAGAGAAACGGTGAGTAGGAAATCCCATGATGTTCAGTCATGTGATTTTGTTTGATCTATTGAAAGGGAAATCCTCTTAGTGGAGGGAATAGTCGAAGCATCTCAAACATCTCTGTAAGGGGGGGAGGGCATTACCTCCTATGCCAAAAGAGGGGTGGACCCCACTAGTTTTTTTCAATGGGTTTAGACTTGGATTTCCCAAAAGACATCGGACCTTTGATTGTAGGAAGAAAGTCAACTTTGAAACTAGCTCAGGAGAAAGCAATTAAAGAAGTGAATGAAGGGGAACAAAGTTTGATTACATGGGCTCTTAGAGTAGGTTTAAACCCCTCCTCAATATCCCAATGAAAGTACTTTCAGTCAATATGACACGCTTGGGGGGGCAGGCCAAGAGACTAACCCTCAAGTGATTGATGGAGTAAGACAATCCTAACATAGTTCTAATAAAAGAGACAATGGGAAAGGGAGATTGGTTAATTTTTTAACTCAAAAAGTCTTTGGGGGGTGGGAATTTCTTACTTTAGATTCATAAGGGTTTTTAGGGGGTTTGATTACAAGTTGGAATCAAAATGGATCCCTTATTAATTATTTCTCTGACCATTTAGGGATTTGCAAGGAGGTATTAAGTAAAATCCTGGGTATGACTCTGACTTTACTAAATGTGCATGGTGTTGAGGAAAAGATATGAAATGATCTTACTCAAGCATTTTCAGATTCTGCTTGGCTAAAGAAAAATAAACGAGAATGTAACCCTATATTTATAGCCATCAAAATTAATATCCTAACTCACAAGTATTGATTACAAGTGCTTGGGTTGGTTTTTTATAAATAAAAGCTTGCTGAAAAATTCATTATTTATGTGTTTTTCTGAACATAACAGATGCTGAAATAAATACAGAGATAGAAGTAAAGACACCAGGTCGATAATCAAGATGGATGAGACATAAAGCAATCCTTTAACTCATTCCAATTCATCATTGAGTCATTCTATTTACAAAATTTCGTGAAGAAGTTTTGGACCAAAGTCAAACTTAGACGTCCCCGATGAAACATACAAAAGGACCTCTGACAGAAAATAAAAAATTGAACTCTAAAAGTTGGATCAGCTTGCCATAGATAGTTGCCCACTCGACTTTGCACAATAGCCTTTGTCAGTCATGAAAACTAATTCACAAACAGACAAGTCTACACAGACTATCAAAGATAGATCAACACCTCTGAAAAGGAAGTGTCTGAATGATGTAATTCAGCCCTGAATCTTGTCGTCTACAATAAGACCCTGCTATCATAAAAAAGAATTAGGCTTGTGATAAATTAAGGAATAAATAAAAACCGAACTATCTCAACACAAACTTAAAGAGCAAACCTTAGTATGTGCCTCCTTCTATTCTCTCCATGTTCCTTCCTTTCCTTTTGCCTTTAAGCAAATTAGAATTGGTTGAAGTAGTTAAACTACTTCATTAGTTAAGTTAACTAAAAACTCAACCAACTTTTTAGTTAAGGAGAAAATTGATAATTCATTATAAGGGTTTTAAATAAATAATAACTAGTAGGTGGGACTCCTTGTGACTCCCCTTTAGCTCTTAACAATCATAACATAACTAGTTAATTAAACAAAAACATCCATCCTTGTGACTCCCATCATCACATTCATGTTTGACAATTTATCCCATTGATATTTGAAATTATTTTCAAAAAAATATATTACTCATATATCCAAAAAAGCATGTTGTCCAAAATTTCTAAAATCAACTGTCATCAACAATAAGTAAAATTAAAATTAAAATCCATATTTTCCACTCTGAGATGCAATGTTTCCTTTGTTGCTACTGTCACCTTTTGATCTCTTTGAATTTTCCTTTGGTTGTGCTAAGCCTTTAAGCCTAATCTCATTGATCACATGAGAACAATCGTCCCTCAAATGCATCCGGGAGGACACAGATCTATCATAATCATTTGAAGGTGAGGAAGGGGCAGTAGTGACTTTCCCTTTGTTAGGGGCATGGTGGGCCTCGGTTTTCAACATTTTTCTTGAAAAGCTCATTCTTGTATGCATGATTGATTAGAAAATAGTTCCTTTAACAACCATACATGACAACTCTTTTAAAATATGAAATAAATTTTGGCTCAACAACATATCAGACTCATGCAATCTAATCCATACAAATTGTTTAATTGTTATCAATCAGCAGGGGGTGAACAAAAGTTATGGGATATGTGAGGGGTTTGTATTGAGCGAAAAAAAATCAAAAATGAGGGGAAAAAATAGCATGGTTACTGCTCATTGATAACAACAATCAACTGAAATGTAAACCAAAGAGCGTATTGATGTACTCCATCCCTGTGATCTTAAATTGTCACAATACATAGATCCTCTTAACTGTAATTAAATTTTAGGAACAGGGAGTGAAAAATGAATATGGGAAGGCGAGGGGATTGTAATTAGTGAAAAGTGGAATAATGGTAGGGAAAGAGAGCGGATATTGTTCATAAAATTAATTAAGTAATCCATAAAACCATTCTACATTAAATGAAAAAGATCCAACACTCACCAATTAATCACTGTGATCAATTAAACAACTATTGTGTATAATTTAATCATTTATGTGTATTAACTTGCTCACTGTTCGCAATTAAATTTTTAACACATTGTTATCAAACTCAAAACAATGTGCCTTCCAAAACAATTTGTATAAGAGTTATGTTTCTTCTTATTTGTCCCATTTAATGTTTAAAACAATTTCCAAATGAACACACAGTCACTTGTTTCCACTCTGTTCAGCATCAAAACATCAACCATTGTCCATGAATTATTTCCTCAATCAAACACGGACACAAAAATCGTGTCAGATTCCATTCCTCTAATCAATTTAATAATCAAATTGCAAATGAAATCATACTATTATAAAACCTGTGCCCATCTCTGATGGTGTAATCAAACGATATCCATAACATATATAGTGGATAGCCACGCCACAACTATCATGATTTTAAATTGCAATATTCCTGATTTGCAATTAAAACACACAGTAACAGCGACTCTTATTTCAACCTATATCATGTTGTAGGAAACACACAACCCATCGCATAAAGCAAAGAGGCATATTCTCGATCAACCATAACACAATGTTGAGTCAACAATCCAACTGTTACAATACAAGAGGCAACGACTGTGAGCCCACTTCATTACTCGAATCAACCAATTAACCACATTGAACTATCGAATCAATTGCCATAATAAAAGGATATAGTGACTATAAATCAATCACAAAAACCAATGTCAACATTATTAATCAGAGACAACCAATAATCAACCACTGTCGACGATACTCCACCAAATCCTAATAGTCAAACATGTGCCCGACGGGATATAACTGGCTCCAAAAATGGGTTTGAATAATCAAAGTTTCGCCCTGTGGAACCAACACAAGGAGATTGGAGTCGGCCACCAACAGCAAGTGAGAAACTTTTGAGACAACATGGTGGACACATAGGCCATATCACCAATAGCTTTGTAAGACAGGGTGACAGTTCACCAGGTAGGAAATACTATGAACAGAGGAGCAGAGGCTTCATATTGGTCTGTAATAAGACCGCGAACACGCAGGGTATAACCTCGTGGTTTTCTCAATCAACCCGAATAATGTTGATATAAATAGATCCATGAAATAGCAATCAACCTTAAAGCAAGCCCCTTGGCATAATAGTCATCATAACCCACTGCGCAACATCAATAGCATGAACGAGCCCATACCCAGGTGAAACAATACGCAGTGACACAAGGTGGTTCGAAATCAAAACCAGCAACCCCATAACAGCAAAAATGGCTGGGTATGGTGACAAGAAATGTGTGGAGATAGCCAGCAAATATGGACCGAATGAAACCCTCCAACCAAAACCAATAAGGACGACATAGAGCCTTCATGGCTTCTAGCACTCAAAATAATCAATGAAACTGTGACTTCAACCATCATTTTCACTTGCAATGAAAACCACACAAACAATCCATTCCAGAGAAATATCACAAGTTTACACAGTTGTCAGTCTCGAGAAAAGCACAGACCCATACATCACCAAGCCAATATCTATTTCATAACCAGAGCCGGTTCATGGATGGTGAAAAAGACATACCTGTAACCAAGAAGCCTTAAAAATGTGAGCTTAGTCGAGCAGTTCTTCCCTTGCCTGAAAATTGGAGCTTAACCACAACGAAACACAATTGAACAATAGCCAAGCTAGGGTGATGGCCAGTGGGAGAGGTATGGAGTGGCGTGCAGTAAATGCACGTCGCTTCCATCATTTACTCATTCAATTCCTTAGTACATGCCAGCCAATCCTTCATTAATCCATCCAATTAATCTATGCATCGAAACTACCATCAATCACTTGCCAAGTGCGCCACCATATATCACATTAACCATTGCCAAATATACCATAACTCGTATCAAATGTGCCTTCACATGACTCAATATATCACATAGTCATTAACATTGTTAGTTGAACCAACACCATTCTCTTTAAGCTTCAAATGCATAGTGCAACATCGTATAGCATAGTAGCATAGTTCCTTTCTTTTGGATTTTTTTCATATTGCTTTATTTCTTTTCAATTGCTCTTATTTGTTGTTACTAACATGTATCTTTTGTAGGTGTCACAAGTAATAAATCAAGGAGTAAATAGCAAAGGTAACAATGGATATCATAAGCCGTTATGACATGACATTAGAGCCTAGAGCAATAGAAACAGCACATAACATGCCTTATTCATCATCCATTTGTCGCAATAGAACCAACATTTCACCATCAATCATGTAGAGCCTTGTAAGCAATGTCGAACAGCAGCATAAATATCAAATAAGACCTTGATCCTCCAATCTACAAGGGGGTTCCACCTACTAGTATTATATATATCATTAGCTTATAATTAATAGGCTTTAGCAATACTTTGTGGGTGAAATCCTCGTGGCGATTTTAATCGTCAACACATGGGCCTTATGAGGGTAAGCAAACTGACTAGGAAAATTTGTTTTCTTATGAGTGTCTTAAATTTGATAACCTCATTATTGGGGGGATTTAAATTTTACTTTGAATAGAAGGGAGATATGGGGGTCCAGTGCAGAAGTGGATAGACTAGTCAGATTCTTCCATAACTTGTTTAATCAGCTATGTGTTGTGGACATTGAGCCTATTAAACTCAAGCTAACTTGGATAAGCAATAGATCGAGACAGAGTGTGTTTCCAAGAGGCTTGATAGGTTTTTGATCCATGGGAACTTTCTACATAAGGGGAAAGGTATCAATCATGGGTGGGATCCAATAGATGCTCAGATCACTTTCCAGTTGTTTTGGAATTGGATAAAATTGATCTAAATCCAAGAGCTCCTTTCAAGTTTAATCCAAGGTGGGCTAACGATGAGGAGTTTCAGGATCTAGTGAACTGAAATTGGTTGAGGTATGATCCTTCATGAGAGGACACTACTTGTAAACAATTTGTAAAGGATTGGAAAAGAGTTAAGGAAAAGGTGGTCGATTGGTAGGAAAAAGACTTAGAGAAAGGGATGGTTAGCTAAGAGAAGTGGAGAAGAATCTGGAGTCCCTTGTTTATGCTAATCTGGGATGTCAGCTTAGTGATGAGGATAAGGTCATTTTAAATGATCTAGAGTCAAAAAAGGCAAAACTACTTTTGGAAGGGGAAAGGGAATGGGGCTTCAAGAGTAGTGCCACCTAGATTGAATTGGGGGATCAAAATGCCATTTTTTAAAAAACTTTGTTGATCATAGAAAGTGTTAATACAATCTGGGAACTAACCAATAGGAAAGGGAGGAAGGTCAGAAACTTACGAGCTCTCGCTAAATTATGAGTGCATCATTTTAAGGAGGTGTTTAAAGAACCAGATAGAGCAAACATAGAAGAAATTCTCAAGGTGGCATCCTATTTTCCTAGATTGGTTGGAGAAGAGGAGAGCGAGAGGTTGTATAGGGCAGTCTCAAGGGAGGAACTTCTTTACATTCTTAACTCTTTTAAGAAAGATAGAATTCCAAGCCCATAGAGTTGGATTGTGTAGTTCTATATTGAGTTCTTAGATATGTTGGGTGAGGACCTACTCAGAATTGTTGAAGTGAGAACATCTAGGAGTGTACCCATATCCTTTAATTCCACTTTTATTGCTCTTATCCCAAAAGTGGATTGTCCTAAGACTTTTGAGGGATTTAAGCCTATCTCCCTATGTAGTTGCATTTACAAAATCATTTCCAAGGTCATTGTAGTTAGATTGAAGATTGTCCTCTCATAAGTAATCTCAAATGAGCAATTCAAGTTCCTAAAAGTACGCCAAATACACAAGGCTATAGGATCAGCACAAGAGGGCACACTATCAAAACATCACATATGCCAGCATCAATGATCAAGTTAGATCTCTCCAAAGCATATGATAGAGTCTCATGCTTGTACCTTCACCTACTCTTAAATCACATAGGGTTCTCACTTCCTTTGGTTAAGTGGATTATGGGGTGACCATCGTTTCCTTTGAAATGTTGACTAATGGATCGGCATCAAACCTCTTTAAGCCATCCAGGGGGCTTAGAGAGGGTATCCCACTCTCACGCTACCTCTTTCTTTTGGTAGCAGAGGGATTAAGTAGAGCCATTAGTGAAGCTAGGAGAATGAGGAGAATCAAAGGATGAGAATAGGAATATCTAAGTCACTCACACTCTTATTGTTTGTAGATGATGTTCTACTATTATGTTTTGGATCAGAAAAGGAGGGTGAATGTCTCAAGAACATTTTAAAAGGGTCCAATAAGTATACAAGTATGGAAATAAATGAGAATAAGTCTACAGTTTATATAGTTGGTCTAGAAGGTATTCAGAATTTGGGCATTCAAGGATGTTTTCCTTTTCAACATTTAGACATGTTAGGAGTAAAATATATAGGCTTTACTCTTACGCCTAATTGCTATGGAAAAGCGGATTCATATTGGTTGTTGTCTAAAATTGAAAAACGTATCTCTTTTGGTGCACCAAGTGGCTCTCTAGGGGTGGTATATTGGTTTTGATAAAGTCAATACTAGAAGCTATTCCAATATACTAGAACACTCTAGCTCATATACACAGGTATTCTTGAAAAAATCATAAAGTTTTTCTTCAATTTTCTATGGCAAGGGAGCAGTGATTACAAAGGGAATCATTTGGTTAAGTGGGAGAGGATTGCAACCACAAAAGATATAAGGGGTTAGGGGTTGAAGAACATACATTTATTTGGTAAGGCTCTAGCAGCAAAATCATTATGGAATGTCATCACAAAGGAGAGCCTAGTGAAAAGGATTTGTATATGGAAATACATTGCTCTAAAAACCCTCTTGTATTGGATTGTAAGGGAAATGAAGAGTATCGCAAACGTATCCACCCAGTGGAAGGCAATGACACTAGCATTCCTAATCATAGGTTTCTATCTAGCATGGAGAGTGGGAAATGGATCACAAGTAAGAGTGGGGGCAGATGCAATAATGGGGTGTGGTAGAGACATATTCCCCCTTGATGAAATCATACGACACCTATAGGTAATTGGAAGATGTACACTTTTATTAACAATCCAAATGACACATCCTTATGGTCTCAAGGYTGGAGAAAGGCAACCCACCTTGGTCTAGAAGGAAATTTGGCYCAAAGGTGGGATCACTTTTTAGTAGAACTCAAGAAGGCACATATAAAATTGAACAATTCCTCGAATGAACTAATATGGGCTCCAAATGGAACAAGGAGCAATTACAACCATAGTCTTGGATACTCAACTCTTTTTGGACCAAGACCAGGAGATGACAAATGGTGGTGGCAGAAGCTCTGGAAAGTTAAGGCCCCTCCATACCAAGTTGCTTATGTGGCTCATATTGAATAATAAAGTTTTAACATGGGAAACCCTCCAAAAAATCAATAGAGCAAATCCAAGTATTTGTTTACTTTCAATAGGTATAGTGAGGAAAACACTTCACATGTGTTCTTGCATTGTAGTTTCTTTCAGAACAATTGGGTTGAGGTTGGAGAGTTTTTGGGTATCCAAAACCTTTGGAAATGTGAATCCATAGATATATGTTTCAATGTATGGTTTACTTGACAAGATCTAGCGTGCTTAAGGCAATCCCATTTCTAGTTCTATGGGGGTTATGAATAGCTAGAAATGTTATTTTGTTTGAAGAGAAGATGATGCCCACTTTTCAAGTAGTTGCCTAAGATAATGCTTTATGTGCATATTACAAAGTTAATCCCAAGGTTAAACCACAGAGAATTATTTTGGCGGTACAAGTGGATAAGTCATTAGCTTGGGGTTTTTTCGATGGGGCTTGCCAGGGCTCCGGTTTTGTAACGGGATTGGCTTCATTCTATATTTTACATAGACACGCGGAGTTTAGGTCAAAGGTAATATAGAAAGAGGAACAAACAACCAAGGGGAATTCAAGGCCTTATATTGTTTACTAAACTCTACTTTAGACAAAAATATTGATAAGCTTCAAGTCATGGGCGACTCATCCATGGTCATTAACTAGATAAGCCTTCAAGTTCAACATAATTCCCTCCTTGCTCTGGGATTGCAATTAAAGGCAAACTCTAATCAATTTATTTGGATCAACTATACTCGTGTTTATAAGGAGCACAACAAGAGTGTAGATCAACTCTCAAAGAAAGGACTTCAACTACCTAAGCTTTATGGTTCTTTGGAAGAAGTACAAGATGGCCATACAGTGGTCATCCATCAAATTGTATTAAATGATTTCTAAACTTCTTGTGGACTTATAATATGATAGTACTAGGGATAGTTAAGTCTACAATTTGTTTGTTTGATAGATTATATACTTGATATTACGAAGGGTGTGGATTTTTATGGACGTACTACTATAGGGAAAGATTATGAAGAGATCTATCTTTGGATGATCCATTCTAGACAACCTGAGTAATTATACAATGAAAATCTTGAGGGACTGTAAAATGATGATATTTAAATATGTACTTAATGTTGTTATTTAGAGTGAGATCTTGAATGTTGCATCTTTTACATGCCTTTATTCTTATGTTTATTGTCTCATTGCCTTAATGATTGGACTTATCATTAATGTGGTGGAGGCTCACATTCCACTACAATGTATTCTTCCTAGAAAGGGAGCTTTGTGGTTAGCAGTTTGAAGGAGATGCTTGCTTTTATTGGTGTGATTGTGTTAGCTTTTGTGCATGTTTAGCTCTCATGTTGCCAAGGAATAATGTCCACGAGTGTGTGCATCATTGTGTGATGCCATGTTGGTGGCAAGAAAGCAATACACAAAGTTAGAAGTAATGAAGGGTCTTGCAAAAGAGTAAGAAAAACTACTTTTTGAAATATTTGAGAGAATTAATTCAATTTGAGAACCATTTGAAGTCCACCCCTAAAGCTCATGTAAAACACTAGGTATGAGGAGCTTGATACTCAAAACACCCCACTTTCAATGAATTATTTCTAAATATATTCAATCATTATATGGAAAGTATCAAGTTCCACTTGATCCACTCATTTTAAGGATTTTTGAAGTTCTAAGACGATTTAGAGATGGCCAAAACCCCTAGGCCAGAGTTCCCCCATCGATGGATGAGCCACAGTGTGGGCGTACCATGATTTCCATCAAAATTTTGCCAAAACACTTGTTGGAAATGGGGGAACATTTTGAGTTCCCCTTGTCCCAAAAAAATTCTTATTACTTTTGACGTAAAACAAGATCTTAACCAAATTAAGTATATAGATTTGTAGGCCACTGTAAAATAGGGTGTTTTTCTAAAATGTCCCTTATGCATGCATTATTTTGTGAATTTTGAAATTATTTCTACAGTAAAAATACTTTATCTTTATATTTTTACTATGAATTTGCTTGTAAAAAAAAAATTGCCAAATTAGAACTAAAATGCATGTGGTAAGGAATTGTATACACTAGTTCAAGCACTTGTAAATCGGCCATGCCTCTTTAACAAAGAAAAAACAATTATGCTAAATTAGTGAAAATTGTAATTCTTTGAACCCAATTGCACAAAACATTAACAAATAATGTAATCTTTGTACCCAACGTGCAATTGAGGAGATTGTCACATAAAACGTACCTTATATTTGGAAATTATATATCACTAANTTATGCTAAATTAGTGAAAATTGTAATTCTTTGAACCCAATTGCACAAAACATTAACAAATAATGTAATCTTTGTACCCAACGTGCAATTGAGGAGATTGTCACATAAAACGTACCTTATATTTGGAAATTATATATCACTAACAAATAGAAGCTTGCTTTCTTAGTCACCCCCCTACTTCTATGATTATTGCTATGTTGGCCTTTTGTTGGCAAAATCATAGAAACTAGAAAGATACCTACCCTATTTAATTACACTGAAGGCATATTTTATCAATTAAAAATATATATATTACAAGCAATTTGGAAGATGATGAGTTCACACAATTCACAATGTGTGGTCATGGATTTCCCTCCTCGTGCTCGCCACCCCTCGCCCTATAATTTCAATTGTATATTCCCTATGGTGGATCCACTTTTACCCTCATGGATGCTCTTGCTATAAAGATGCATAGACAAACATCAACCTTGCATACATGCCTATGTCTCATCAATTCCCTGCCTCGAGGAAGGTTGTGCCAACCTCTAGTAAATATACCATTGAGAATTGAACTAGCTACACCCTACAAGGGGAGTCTATCGCAGCTCTCTCTTCTTATGGCCGTGTCAATGGGTCACAACAAAGGACTTTAAAGAGAAATTGTTTAGCTTGAAACCCTCTTTCCAATTCTTCATTGTATAAAAGTCGCCTAAACATTAGCCCTAGAACTTGAAGCCCTTGGGTATTGGAGGAAGACCACCTTCTTGCCTACAAGTTGATTTTTATATTAAATGATATTCCATCAAAGCATGTTGCACAACAGTGTTATATCTCTCATGTTTGGAACTCCTTGAAGATACTATGGTAATACAACCCTATGCTAAGAAGTTTTTCGTTCTAGAATTTAACTACTTGTTAAATAAATGTATGTCTCCCTTGCAATGGGCCCTATTTCTCAAGTATGGTTGACATTTTCATGAGGTCTTGGCAACCATCTTTCAGTTCATACATTGAAAATACATCTTATGACCCTTATCTCGGTGTGGATGCCTAGTGTGCCTTTAGAATATTGGCATTCTAAATCCCATGCTGTTGTTGGAAGTGGAGTAAGTTTTGTTGATTTGGTTGCCGAGTATGTGAATGTGTCAACTTCAACACTACTCTAAATTTGCATTGTGGCGAACTTGGGAAAAGTTCTCCCAAGAAAACGCATTTTTTTTAATGTAATAGTCACAGAGATACAAATATTGTACTATTAGCATTTGTATTCAATGAATAGCACGTTTCCAATGGCCAGTTGCCCACTATTCAAAGATTAATGCTTCAGTTTCCTTTCAAATAAAGCATACTAACCAAGAACGCACTTGGTTAAAGGGATTTAATTCCATGCACCAATGGTTGGAACCAAAGCAACAAAATAACTCTAATAGAGACTCCCAATCTAAATCAGACATCGACCCTAGGTAAGGAAGTAGGGTCAGAAATCGTGGGCACTATGGAGAGTTGCACATCAAAAACTAAAAGAAAAGAACCATCTTGGGTAAAAGGAAAATCTCATATCAAATTATTTGCTTCACAAGTCACCTTAGAAATCTTATCCCACTTAATAGGAAAATAGGTATCCCAAAGAAATTATAAAGAATTAGTTAACTTGGATAATCCTCGATAGCTATATGTTGGGGAATATAAGAAATTAAGAGCACACAAGTTTTTGGCTTCATATTAATGTCTTTCACACAGCTTTATAGCTTAATAATAATATTTAATTTATTTGTTCTGCATATTTTATCTTCCCCTGTAGTGTGTCAACTATATTTGCAACTTTAAGGCTGCTGAGTGAATCCAAGGAGCCTTTCCTCTCATTTAGAAGCCCAAATAATGTACAGGATAACACGAGTGTCTCTTCAGGCTTTCTTTTTTGCTCTTATCTAAATTATTTGCTTCAGAAATCACCTAAGAAATCTTCTCCAAATTCAGAGGAAAATAGTTATCCCAAAAAACATATGATTGAGAATCTGAGAAATTAAGTCACATAGGTTTATTGGCTTGATATTAATGTTTTCCACAGAGAGGCTTATGGCTTCATATTAATGTTTAATTCATTTTTCCTGCATATTTTTCCCCTATAGTGTGTCAACTATATTTGTAATTCTAAAAAAGTTGCTGAATGAATCCAAAAGGCCTTTCCTCTTATTTAGGAGCCCAATTAATGTACAGGATTACATGAGTGTCTCTTCAAGCTTTCTGTCTTGCTCTTTATATTGATCTAAACATTTGTGTATAATTAAAGTTTGAGTTTAGACTACCGACTCTGAAAAACACTAGCGTCAAAAGTGGAATATGTGATTAAACATTTATTTATGACTAAGAGTTTAAAAAAATGGAATATGCAGTTGAACACCCACTGAATCTATTTTCCTACTTATTTTCACTGTTAATATTCTCTTCACCCATTTTCATGATTTTGTAGATCAATACACTAATAATTTGAAATCTCATCTAGTCATTACACTTCTCATTTTCCGCCCAAAACTCTAAAATGCATTTAACAATTTTACTACTAATCTGTCGAATCCCAACATCTGTAATATATCAGGGAGGTAAGGTCCTTTTGTGTAAAACATGGTGAATGAACAAATTAAAGGCCTTTCTAAAAATGTTAAACAAGTGTCTTCCCCGTGCATCACTGTCATGCTTCTATAATCTAAGTAATCTCATGTGTTAACTTCAAATAACCTTCGAGCCTTAAATGCATTTCAAAAACCGACCAACTTCTAAACTGATTATTTCTACTCGCCTGTCTCAGTTTCATCAAACTTTGGATTATACCCCACCTTTTCAAAAAATAGTTTAATTGTGCAGAAAAATCCCAGTTTTTCATGTCAAACTAGACAATTTCCCCCTGCTTTTATTCGTTGTTTTCTCCCTACTTGTGTAACTTTCATAGTTTCCTTTACAAAATTCATTTAAACTTATACCTCTTTGGATTTTGATTCGACGTGTCAAACTCTGGAGTCTAGATTGAAGTAAACATGTAACTGAGATTATTTTGATCGCAGTATCTCTTGAGAGAAAATGCAGAAGATGATATGGAGGTATAATTTCCACTCTGTCGTTGCTAGCAGATACTCTTATAGAACTGAGATGCAAAAATATTTTCCAACCAGATCAACTATAAAAGGTACTTGTAAAAAGGTACACTGCATTAGTCAACGGCACTGATTATTATCTATAACTAAAGTCAAACCTTGAATGTAAAATGCCCCCACAATCCCATCTAAAAAATAGCACCACATTTTTTACATTATAATAGAAACTGAGATACAGGCAGCATTGAGGATTATGAAACAATAAATCTATTTCTAATTTTCACTGAAAAAGACTATTTTTTTAAATAAATACATCAAAATTCTTCCAAAGAAACAAAAGTAAACTCTTTTGACTACAGTGAGCAATCACAACTTACAGAAAGTGCCCAGATAAGCACCGGGGATCCCCTTTCCAAGGGGGCTTCTTTTGAAGATTCCTGCAGCTAAAAATGTTTGTAAATGGGACAAGACATGAAGCTGCCTTTCTAGAAATTTTCTGTAACAATTTTGGGACTAAAATTTCCTGATTTCTACGACCTCATCTTTGGATGCAACCAAAATCTTAAATAACAAAATTTCAACTTGTAATAATCTGACATTACTCGTCTTCATCGCCATCATCATCTTCATCGTCATCTTCCTCTTCTTCACCACCTTCCTTATTTTCTACATCATCCTCATCGTCATCATCCTCCGAGTCACTTTCATTTTCCTAGCACAAATCAATGTCAACAACATTACTTAGTACCACCCTAAATATCTAGATAAGAGAAACACATATCTTTGGGATAGAATTCCAGT
The DNA here is from genome assembly GCA_009831015.1 of Picea engelmannii. Classification (NCBI taxonomy): domain Eukaryota; kingdom Viridiplantae; phylum Streptophyta; class Pinopsida; order Pinales; family Pinaceae; genus Picea; species Picea engelmannii. Next base: position 41,122 of record ML823528.1, read on the forward strand.
TCATGCTGAGGAAAAATGTATCATGGGCCATAGAACAGAACATAATGAATGCTCATATGCAGTCTAGACAAAATATATACAGTTCTGGAACAATTTTTTGGAGGTAGAGAACAGGATTTGATTATTTGTGCCAGACTGAACAAATAACAGTTATCCTCATGTAGGGATAACATTACTTAGTACCACCTTAAATATCTAGATAAGAGAAACACACATCTTTGCAATAGAATTCCAGTTCATGCTCGGGAAACATGTATCATGGGCCTTAGAACAGAACATAATGAATTCTCATATGCAGTCTAGACAAAATATATACAGTTCTGGAACAATCTTTTGGAGGTAGAGAACAGGATATGATTATTTGTGCCAGACTGAACCAATAACAGTTAGCCTCATGTAGGGATAAACAGTAATTTGTAGCTGGGCAGCTTTCCTTCTGCTCAAGCCTCGAATCTATTGGTAGACTGTTTTGACTTGCAATGAATAATGATAAACCTCTACCTATAAAATGAGACATCTTCAAGAACAAGGCAACCAGAATTCCAGACAACGGATTCTGCTATTATCTAAAAAACATCTTGTAACCAACAAGCATTTCTTTCAACACATTCAAACTACCAGCAGAATGCTGGTAGGGGTAAATGCTTTTCACAGCCTAGATTAGCTATCTAGTGGCCAACAAGAAGTCCATGCCAGGTAATTGATTTTCAATTTTGAACTATTTAGACTAGGGGCTGACGTGTAATTCCACATTTATTAGGTGCACACATTCTCTCACGGCTTGATAGGTCTGCACCAACCATATGTGTAAGAAGATACAGTCCTAGCACTTCAGGCATCCTCTAAATCGTCCACTATTGCAATAGGTATGGTGCCCAAGTAGTCAATCCTATGTTTTATACTGTATCTCACCTACAATAGTGCACAAAGTTCTCACACAAATAGTGCATGTAGCTATATTATCTCTAGGAAGCAATACTTTTTTCCACAAAAGATATAACAAAATGAAAGTCCATAATCTTACATTGTTAAAATATTTCAAGGGATTAACCCAAAGATCGTCCTTGATGATCTCAGCTATCTGTATAAATCACAAAGCAGCCATTGGTTAAACATTAAAATGCCACACAATAAGTGTCAGTAATAAAGCAGCAGACAAAACGTTTCTTAAAATTCCTACTCCTTGAGTAGCCAAAGAACCAAAGGCGTCTAGCCTCAAATAGATGTTGCTCTAACCATAATAAAGTACAAAAAGGCCTTTAGGTTCTGTCTCAAGACTGACAAGTTATTATTACATAAATTGTAGCAAGCACAAACCCTCAAGTAATAAACCTTCTACTACCCTCTATTCCTGCACACAACATTTTCTTTAAATAGCAATACAATTTTTTTATGATTTGCTATCATTTCTTACAAGTAACTAAATTGTCATACCTTCCAAATATTACATAAATAATGTGTTTTAAATCCTTCTGTAGGAAATAACAATCATAAAATTGATGATAAAACCAGTATGTTAGACAAAGCAGATTGAAAGACTAAAGGTAGCCCCCTCTCGTGATGATGATTTGCAATGTGCATACAAATATTGGTACAATCTTCATTTATGCTTAGGGCTGCACTGGTGGTTGGGGCCTATGAAAGTTTTATGCACTGCCAATTCAATCTTACACTTGGAGATTGAACTTCAAGATTGTCACAATACGATGCTTATGGTTAACTGGAAGCTTCAATAGACAAAACTGTGATGGCTATATGATGTCAAGGCAAGAGAAGGTTTCAAAAAGAACAAATGCAAAACCAACACCAAGTTTGTGATTGGAAGGAAATGCTGTAAAAGATTAATTGTTGTACCTAGAAGATTACATAAAATGATGCTTATATGATATCAAGGAAAGAAAATTTTCAAAAAGAACATATGCAGAACTATGATGCTGATATGATGTCAAGGCAGAAAAAAAATTCAAAAAGAACAAATGCAAACTATGATGCTTATATGATATCAAGGCAAGAGAAAATTTCCAAAAGAACAAGTGTAAAACAAATTCCAAGTTTGGGAAGAACTTTGATAGTGTAAAAGATGAATTGCTGTACCTAGAAGATTACATAAGAAATGTTCATTAACCAAAGGACATCCCTATTATTTGCAACCTAGCTTGTCCATATCAACGTCTTGCTTTCTATTTCAATCAACAATAGCCTCAACAGCATTTCTTTGTTCAGAAGCCAAAATGAAATAAAAACATGCAAAGCCCAACATGCCATCTACTGTGAAAAACTGCAGTATGCATACCTCATCCTGCATCATTCCAACAACCAAATCTTCTTCAACATGTTCACTGAACCAGTTAAAAAAACTGCAAACATATTTGCCAAGGTATTAGTTTCTCGGAGTTATAACGACTATATCAATCAATTTTTATTTATTAACCAAACTATGTAATACACCTGTATATATTGCATTGGTACATGAGATTGTAAATATGAAGTTTTAGCATCCGTTAAGAAAGTTGGTCTGAGATCAAGACAGAGAGCATTGGATATGGTGATCAAGCAAGATATGGAGCAAACCAAGGAGCTCTACAATGAAATCTTGTTGGCTTCAGTTCAAAGCTCAGCTATATGATGTCTATATGTATAAATTGGCTAGAGTTATCTCAGAAGTATATGAGAGCCAAACAGACAAAAAGTAGCTATGTGATCTCAAGAGCCATTACTAAGAATCAGACAGCAAATGCACAAGTCTTTTTTCAATCAAGAATTGAAGACCGAAGGATGATGCTTTGACATGGAACTTTAATTAATGTTCCAATTTAGTAAAAATCCTTAACGGCTGATAGAGATTTTAAAGTGATTGACGAAGAAGATGCCCCAGATGCCTATAGAGTATTGTTATTGAAGATAATGCAAGGATAAATTAACCTGGACAAGAAGAGGTTAAAGTTCAAGCAAGGTTGCAAGATGTTGCTTATTCCTATTGCTCAAAAGCCACAAAGGACTCATCCCACAGAGAGGAAGACAGATATTGTTTAATAAACAATCTGGGCTCAGTAAAATTTAGACAGTGAAGACCCAGGTATAGATGAAGAGGACTTTAAACTTTGGAAATATAGAAGTCCCTGTAAATTTCATGCAATTAACATATCAGAGGGATAATTATATGCATGGGTTATACAGAAGGAATTTAGAATAAGCCCAAAGGGTTAGCTCAACTGGTTGTTGCCAATGTTGTTGGGGATTTGGCTACTTCTGTTCCAGCAGATACTGGGTTCAAATCCCAATGGGTGAGACGCACTAGTCTATGCCAACAGGTTTACTAGGGATGTCATCCACAAATGTGGGAAAGCATCCCTTGGGTTTCCCCATGAGGTTGTTACCAATGTTATTGGGCATTTGGCTAGTTCTGTGCCAGCGGATGCCCAGTTCAAATCCCACTGGTTGAGAAGTGCACCAGTCTAAGTTGATGGGTTTACTAAGGGATGTCATCCAAAAATGCAGGGAAGCATCCCTTGGTTTTCCTCAAGAGATTTTCTTTGGAAAAAAAGAAGGAATTTAGAATCCAAAATAAGATTTCCCTGCAAGATTTTCCTTGAAAAAAAGGAAGGAATCTAGAATACAAAGAGAGGAGACAAGGTATGAAACATAAAATATAAGTTCAACAAATAAGAAATTGTTAAGAGTTAGACCGCAAGCAAGTAAATAAAATACAAAGTTGCAAAAGGATAAATTCACAAGCAGATGGCGGACAGAAGAAAAAAACAAAAAGGAGATACTGGGTAGCAACGACAAGGTAGAGTAGGATCTAGGGAAAAAGATAGGGTACAATGCATCTGCCCAGAGAATGATGGAAAAGAATTACATAAAAGAAAGGGTGCAAAAGAATAAAAGAAATGAAGATATTGTGAAAGGATGCAATAGCTTAGAAGAAAACAAGATAGCCCCAAGGTTTAGCTCCATTGGTTAGATGATCCGGTGTGAAGTCTACAGATGTCTCGAGATCTATTCCCGTTGGGTCCTTTGGGATTACCACTAGCCTCTGGGCTGGCAGTTGATCTGACATTCATCTGGAAATTCCAGGGAAGATATGGGAGGTTCTCTGTAAAGCTATTTCTTCAGGAAAAAAAGGAAGAAAAGAAGATATTGTAAAAAGCCGAGTCTGCATTAAGCAAAATTGCAGGCTCTAAAATCCCCTGTGAAAAAAGTGAAAGGATGTAAATAAAAAGACAAAACAAGAAATACAGAGAAAGTACAGAATATTGAATTTTCAATGAGCTATGCCTCATGCATTCTCTTTAAATTTTATGTTTTACTTTTACTTTAACCATAACTACTGGCCAGTAAACCAAGATCACAAGAAGAATAACCATGCACAAGAACACAAGAAGTATCATGGGAAACCCTTCTCAACAAAAGAAGAAAACCCAACTAATCCTTTGCTATATTCTTCAAGAGAAAGACCTCCCACACCATCACCAAACCTAGCACACAAGAGGATGCTGTAATTCTCATAATTTCAGACCACAACTTCTGAAATCATGAGATGACACAATGATAAGTGTGTTTCCTCAATGGGGATTACCTTTATTTATATACGACTTGTCACATCAAATGATGTGTCTAGACTCTATTGGCACAATAGGGCCGACCTCAATAACTCAAAATATAATTAATAATTAC
>ML823528.1:93412-105738 GCA_009831015.1 Picea engelmannii
ATTCTCTGTCATCTTCATGCAGCTCTGGTTGTCACATAGGATCATGGTTGCTTCCATCTCTAGGTCAAATAGGTCGGTCAATAACTTACGAAGCCATATAGCTTCGCAACTAGCAGAACATGCAACAATGTATTCTACTTCCGCTGTGCTGAGAGAAATGCTGGATTGCTTCCTACTCTGCTATGAGATCATGGTTGATCCCAAACTGAAACAACATCCTGAAGTGCTCTTCCTATCAGAAGCACTTCCAGCCCAATCTGAATAAGTGTACCCACTCAATGTGAAATCATGATCTCCATCATAACTGAGACCACAATCTAATGTACCCTTAAGGTACCTCATCACATGTTTTGCAGCCACAAGGTGAACATGTATGGGTTCTACCAGAAACTGACTCAAGGTGTTCACGACAAAACAAATATCTGGTCCTGTGTTCATCAGGTACATCATCGATCCAATAATCTGTCTATATAGCGTGGCATCAATCAATTCTGATGAAGTATCAACCAACAACTTCAGCTTCGTTTCCATGGGTGTATTCATGGACTTGCACTCTAACATGTCGAATCTCTTTAGGATTTTGACTGCATACTTCCCTTGGTTAAGGAAGATCCACTCTGGACTCTGCCATACCTCAAGACCTAAGAAATAATGCATTAGGCCAAGGTCTTTCATTTCAAATTCGGAAGCAAGCCTCTTTTTACATTCGGTGATGAACTTTGCTTCTCCAGTTAAGAATAAGTCATCCACATATAGCAATAATATCACTGGCTCATCGTTTAAGACCTTGAAGTAGAGGTTAGAATATGCTTTACTCTTGGTAAAGCCCAAGCTCGTCAGGAAACTGCCTATCCGGCCATACCAAACTATAGGAGCTTGCTTCAATCCATATAGAGCCTTCTTCAACTTGCAGACATGAGACTTCTTGTCTTCAACTTCAAATCTTTGAGGTTTCTCTATATACACTTCTTCTTCGATGACACCATTTAGGAAAGCTGTCTTTACGTCCATCTGGTGTAACTTCGACTTCATCTTAGCTGCAAGGGCTATGATGGTTCTGATCAAAGTGTATCTGGCTACAGGAGTGAATGTCTCTTCATAGTCAATGCCTTCTTTTTGAGAAAATCCACGAGCTACAAATCTTGCTTTATACTTCTCAATACTTCCATCAGCAACATGTTTTATTTTGAAGAACCATTTGGACGATACCACATCCTTGCTATTCGGTCTGGGAACTATTTCCCATACATCGTTCTTTATTATGGATTGGTATTCTTCTGTCATGGCATCTGCCGATTCTTTCTTCTAAATGGCTTCTTCAAAGCAGGTAGGCTCCTTCTCTAGGAGATCACACATCAAAGCCATATAACTGGAGAATGGCTTAGGTCTCTTCACATGTCACGTGGTTCCTTTGGGAACACCATATTTCTCTCCATCTTGAATAAGCTCTCTAGCCCAAGATGACTTTCTCTTATGGGAGATCGTCATCTGAGGAGGTTCTTGAAACTCTACTACGTCATGATCTTCTAGAATTTCCTCATTAGGGGAAGTTATGACTTTCCTCACTGGTTCAACAGCTCTGGGAACATTTCTCACTGAATCTGCAATTTTGGGGATTACGGGTTCCTCTTCATATACTTCTTCAAGATGGCATCTTCTTGATTTCTTGAGCACTGCATCTTCATCAAAGGTCACATATCTGTTGATCTCAATGTGACAGTGACCTGGTATATAGATCCCGAAGGCCTTGGAGACCTCACAGTATCCCACAAATATTCCCCTCTTTCCCGAGGGTTCCGGCTTGTTTCTTTTCTCTTTCGGTATATGTATAAATATTGGGCAGCCAAATATTTTGAGATGGCTTACCTCTGGCTTCTTTTCGGTGAACATCTCTTTCGAGGTCTTAAACCCAAGTGCACTATGGGACAATTGGTTTTGCACATATACGACTATCATTGTTGCTTCTGCCCATAAGCAGATAGGAAGATCTTGATCGTGGATCATGGTCTTCATGGCTTCCATTATCGTTCTGTTCTTCCTTTCAACCACACCGTTTTGTTGAGGATTATAGGGAGTAGTGAGTTCCCTCTTGATCCCAACATTTTTGTAGAAGTTCTCAAACTCTTTTGAGGTGTATTCTCCTCCATTATCTAAACTGAGTATCTTGATCTTTCGTTCAGAAAGATTCTCTATCAAGGCTTTAAATTCCTTGAATTTGTTGAACACTTCATATTTAGATTTCAAGAAATACAACCAGGTTTTACGAGAATAATCATCAATAAATGATACATAGTATACATACTCACTAATGGAGGATGATGGCATTGGGCCACACACATCTGAATGAATGAGTTCTAGGACTCTGTATGCTTTGTTGTCTCTCTTCGCAAAATTGTTCTTGATGTTCTTCCCCTGTACACATCCATTGCACACGCCTTCATGGTCAACCTTGAGTTATGGTAGACCGGTGACAACTTTGCATACGTATGGTAACACCTTGTAATTGATGTGAGCTAATATTCTATTCCAAAGTTCACATGGATTCTCAATGGCGTGGGTCATGGCAGCTTCTGAGTGACCCTTTAACTTATACAAGCCACCTTCTTCTTTTCCAATGATGATTGCTTCTTTCATGGTTTCTCCTTTAGCCCACATAAGAACTTCTCCATCTATGAAGGCAACTCTAAAGCCTTTCTTCTCTAAAGCTGATATGGAGAGTAGGTTCTTTGTCAAACCTGGTACATAGAGTACGTCCTTCATCTTCATTGAATTCCCTGAATTAAGTTTTTAGTTTGATTCTCTCACTCCCTTGATGAGATATTGGTAATCATCTCCAAGTGTCACTTTTTTAGAAAACTTCTTTTCTGAAATGTAAGAGAGAATATCTCTTTGTCCTGTCATGTGCTTGGAGGCACCACTATCAATGAGCCAAGTGTCCTCTCCAGGTGTTACAGATCCTGAGAGGGCCGAGATTAAGACATAGTCTTTAATTTGTTCTCTTAACATCTTTGCGGGTGGTTCTTCATCTTCAACTGCATGGGCATGGTGCCTCTTTTGTTTCCTCTTGTATTCTTCTCGTCTAGCTAGACACAATTTTGCAATGTGTCCCATCTTGTCACAATTGTAGCATTGTACAGATGAGTAATCTCTTTCCTTTCGTTGTCCTTTCTTCTGGAATCTCCTTGGATGAGATTCTTTATGACTGAATTTGTTTTGGAGTTGAGACTCTTTATAAGTCTCTTTTTGGAAGTAATACTTCTTCCTTCCTCCTTTAGTGTGAGTAGCTAGGGATTGATCTTCATCTCTTGCTAGTAAAGCCTCTTGGTTAGCTACTCTTGTTTCTTCTTGAATGCATTCTTCCCATAGACCGTCAAACTTTAGTTTCTCCGTTCTGGCACAAATCGTTTGGATGAATGCATCCCAACGTCTTGTGAGACCATTTAGGGCCGTCATTATAAGTTCGTCTTCGTATATAGTATCTCCAATTGCTTCTAGTTGTTCTTTGCATTGGGATATTCTGGAGAAATATTTTTGGATTGATTCTCCTTTCTGCATTCTTGTATTCTTGAGCTGAGTTCTAAGATTCATCTTCTAGTTTATGTTCTTTCCTTCATATAGTCTGTTTAGGGCATCAAACATTTCTTTTGGAGTCTTCTTTGATGACACATAGGGAATCAAGTGATCTTTGATTGAATCTGCAATGATTATTTTGGCCCTGATTGTGTTCTTTTGGTGCTTTGCTTTCCCTGCAGCATTGTCGGGCTCTGACACTTCTTCTTTGATGAATCTTGCTAGGTCATTCTCTTCAAGAATGATACCAATCCTTTACTTTCAGGCACAAAAGTTTTCCACACCTTCCAGCTTGTCAACAAGCTTAGTGCTTGCAAACATCTTTTACCTGGAGATAGGAAAAAGTCCAAAATGAAAATGCTCAAAATCAAATTCTGAACTTACCAGGAGGTGCGCTTGGCCGAGGCGAGTAGCCTGGTGTGTCTGGATCTGAGAGAATCCAACTTTTACCCCTCCAAACTTGATCTACGAATTTATGGACTGGTGCTTCTAGTTTTCCGGTACCTCTGGTACTCTGGTACTTCTGGTACTTTGGGTACTTTGTGAAACTAGGGTTTCACTTTCCGGGAGATCTAGCCACTGAAAATTTGCGCTAAGAATGCCAAAATGATACTTGAGGGAGGGCACACTTTTCTAGATGGTTTTGGGGATGAAATACCTGACCAACAAAAAGCCCTAATTTGCATGTACGACAACAGTGACGTTTTTCACTTTCTCTTGTGAAAGATGCAATCTTCAGCTTAGCTCTGATACCATGTTAATGTTTAAGCTATTATTAGAGTTCTTTGCATTTCAATAGATAACGATAGCATAAGATAGGATCACTGAGAAATACACAATCACAAGAGACACATCATTTATGTTGGGAAACCCTCATGGGGCAGAAAACCCAACAAAACTTCCATATTATAGATAGTCAATACAATGCCAAGAGATAACTCAAACAAGTACAGAAAGTCCTCTCCCAAAGATGCGCCTCTCTCTCTCTCTCTTCTCCAACTACAACTCTGAAACTTGTTTCTCAAATGAACAAGTGAGTGTGTGTCTAAGTGAGGTGCTAGCCTCCTTATTTATACAAGTCTGGCATGTGTGGAAGTGTCTCTTCATTGGCAGGGCCGACTTCTCAATCTGGGTGGTTATAACCACCTTTAATATATTATGGGGCCTCTTTAATATATTTTTGGGCCGACTTCTTATTCTGCCTATTACAATTACATTTTGACCAATCCGCAAAAGGGGATTTGGTCCTTTACAATAGCCGACATGATCAATCCACAATGGGGATTGATCCAATGAATAATATATCAAATAATAATGAGAATACACTTTGCAGTTACATTATTTCAACAATCTGATCCTCCTCCTCCTACATCCCCTCCACATGTGTCTGAACCTACATCCAGGTTTGATCCTCCTCCTCCTCTTACTTCTCCTCCACATGCATCACCATATTTTGTTGATCCTCCTCCTCCTCATCCTCATCCACTTCTGTCACCACCCATTGATCCTTGTCTTTCTCCTAGTTCACATGTTTCATTATCCACTAATCCCCCCCTCCTCCTCTTCCTCCACATGTGTCACAATATTTTGATGCTTTGGACACTATGTTCACATCGGGTATTGTTGCACATATTCATGATATTGATAGAGAGACATTTGATAGTGCACTTTTGTTGACATTTATTTTTGATATAGTTTTTCTTTATACAGGCTCTACCTCTAGTAGTAGAGACACTGATGCACTTGGCTCTGGTGGTGGACCTAGCTAGTAGTGGTACTTTTTTTTTCCCGAAGAAAATTATCTCGAAATTATATAAAGGTATAATTTGTTTTACAGACACGGTATCTATCCAAACTGATACAGAGAAGGAGCAACCATAAGACAACTTTGTTGAACTGAATAACACAAAAGACTATAGAGTTGATCACTCGACATCATACAAATATCAAATGATATATAGCTGGAAATGCGTTGAATGAAATACAAAAAACTGACCTTCAAACCATCTACTATCTCACCGAGCTACTCCAATAAAACTCAGTTTTCAAAGATATTTAGATGGGTAGGAGGGATTTCTTTCCCATTTTGCCAATGATAGACAAACAATCTACCTTTAGGCTCCTTTAGTGCTCGCTTTGACAGAGCGTTTGCCTCTTTATTATGCTCCCGGTAAATGTGTTGAAAACTAATTTCTTTAAATTTTTGTGCCAATTCCTTTATTTTTAATTTCCAGCCATCTAAGTTCACCACTTGAAGTTGACTCTTTTGATTCATCCAATCAATAATGACTTTTGAATACCCCAAGATTTGGATTTTGTCAATTTCCCAAAGCGAGGCCAAAGTAAGGGTTGCCCACATGCCCATTATCTTCGCCTTTGTGTTTGTACCTGCTCCGCAGTTTAAGTACCATTTGGTGACCCTCGAAGCATGTGTTTTAAAAAAACCACCCACTGCACAACAATCCCCTCATAATAAGGTTGCCCCATCAAAGCATGCCAGTGTAAAGCCCTCTAAGTGAGTAAATTCACACACTCTGTTTGGAATAGGAATTACATTAGTTGGTTGCCAAGAGAAAGAGACAACAATCCTATGCACCACTGCGCGATAAGAGGGAGTGAGATCCTCAAATAATACCTTATTCCTCTGTATCCAGATATGCCAACAAGTAAAGGCAGCCAGACTTACCAGAGCCAATTTTTCAAAAGTCCACACATTTAAGCAATCAGAAACTGAAGATCCATCCCAAAGGATTTTTAAATGGTAGATTTCGGACAGACAATGCGAAACTGTTTTTGTGAACGAGCAATGGATTAAAAGATGATTGGCATTTTCAACATTGTTGTTGCAGAGCCTGCTCACCCATGGGCCTACCCAGCCTTTTCTTTGGAGCACATCCCATGTAAGAATTTTGTCAAAGGCATCCAGCCACAAAAACAATTTTAATTTTAGCGAAAGTGGCCATTTCCACAGTTTTAGAACCCAACCTTTTTTCATTATGGAAATCCAAAGGTTTTATAAGAGCATGATAAAGATTTTTAACAGAAATAACTCCAGAAGCATCCCCCCCAACCCATACCATGCTATCCACACCAATTTGGGGAGATAGGCTTGCATCCCTTAAGGCACTGGTGTAAACGTCCCATTCTGAAGCGAGCTGACCCAATAGCCCCAAGGAAAAACTAGTGCACCACCTGTCTGGGAAGGAAGAAACACCCACGGTCTCTCTAGCCTGCGCTAGTACTGGAATATGGTTAAGTGACAACTACTATCGAAGGGGTTTTGAGAGGATAGAGCACTCCTCCAAACCAACGATTTTATCCATACCTATCAAAATCAAATTCCCAGATCTGGCCTTCCACTGAAGCCAATGCAATAACATCGGAATGCTCTTGGTCAAGCCGCTCTAGATGCTAGACGACTTGAACTGCTGATGATTTTATTTTCTGAGCCAATCAAACACAGAAGAGCCCCCCAAGTATTTATTCCATAGAATCCTCTGCCAGATGCTATCCACCGTTAGTGTCGTCCAAAGGGTATTTGCCAGTAAGGCTGTGTTGAAAGTAGTTAAAATTTTGAGTCCCCACCCTCCACAATGCTTTGGTATTGCAAGGAGGTCCCATCTACAGAGATGGTAGTGATGGTTTGCCTTCTGACCACTCCACAGAAAAACAAAACTAAGCTGTCGAATGCAGTTTAAAACAGATTTGGGGATCACCTCCATCGACATCCAAAAGACCGATTGACTCTCCAACACTGATTTAACCAAAATTAATCTTCCTCCCAATGAAAGCCACTGATTACACCATAATCCAATTTTTTTTTCAACTTTCGCCACTAACCAGCTCCAATCATCAACATTGGCCACTCCTGGCTTTAAAGGATAGCCTAAGTATTTGAAACCCAACTTTAAATCAGCAAAGGAAAACTAAAGAATGGCTTTTAAGTGCTCAAGCTCCAAATCCTCAAGCCCCCAATAGTGAATATAAGTTTTTGAAGAATTAATGTAGAGTCCAGAAACAAAATAGTAGGCTTGAAGAATGTATAAAATCAATCTCCATTCCATCGTATCTGCCTTAGACATTACAAGGACGTCATCAACAAACATTAGATGGATAATTTTTAGATGTTGCGTAACCTTTATACCATAAATACTTTGGTTAGCCATGCCACTGGCTAACATCAAACTTATCCCTTCCATAATCAAGATAAACAAATACAGGGACAATGGGCAACCCTGACGAAGCCCCCTCCAGCTCTTAAAATAATTCGTCGCCTCACCATTTATCAAAACTGCAAAATTGGCACTTGTAACGCAACACATTATCCAATCTGTGAGATTTACCCCAAATCCTACCTAGAGTAAAACCACTCTGAGGTACTCCCAGTCTATATTATCATGGGCTTTTTTAAGGTCTAATTTCAACACCAGAGATTTGATATTCTTTTTTTTAATACTATGCAGTGTCTCATGGGTTGAGCCAATAACATCTTGAATTCTTCTACCCTTTAAGAATCCAAGCTATTCAGAAGAAAGGCATTTTGAAAGAAATGGTTTTATCCAATTTGCAAGGATTTTTGAGATCACCTTGTAGATGATATTACATAAGGAAATAGGACGGTAATCATCGAAGGATTCCAGCTTGTTTACCTTCAGTATCAGGGCCACGAAGGTCGAGTTAAGGCCTCCACAAAGTTTTCCATTCCTCCTCGAATCCTCCACCATTTCGAGCAGATCTTCACCTACTAAATTGAAGAAAGAAATAAAAAAACTCGGTAGTCCACCCATCTGGACCAGGGATTCTATCTTTGTTAAACTTTACTAGAACAGACTTGATTTCCTCCAAAGTAACAGGATTAAAAAGTGAATTGGCCTCATCCTCAATAACCATGCTAGAATATAGGCTAGAAATTCTCACGAGTTTCACGTAATCTGTTCTATCTTTTGCTCTAAAGAAGTCCTTGAAATGATTAACTGCCTCCTCTTTAATCGCTTCTTGCCCAGTAATTTTGTTCCCAGTACCCGAGATTACTTCCCATACATGCTTTCGATTTCTATTACCGCTTGCCATCTTGTGGAAGAATTTGGTATTGGAGTCTCCACTCTGAATCCAAGTAACCCTGCTACAGAGGCACCAAGCCTCCTCCTCCCCTCGCAGGAAAATGTTTCTATTAGTTTCCAACACTCGAAGATATCCATTGTGCTATAAGGATAAAGAGCCCTCTGCTAATTTAAATAACAACCTTTCAATTTAAGATTCTCGGATTTCTAAAGACTTTTTTTTTTGAATCGAAACTTCTTTTATCCATTTCTTTGTTTGTAATTTAATTTCTTTAAGCTTCCATACCATGCGTTGTTGACTATTACCCTCCATCAGGAATCAGGGGTCCCTCCAAATTGTATGAACTAGGTTTTTAAAATCAACCTCCTGCAACCAAAGAGTATTAAATTTGAAAGGAAAGGTCTTGTACACTGGAGCCTCCTCAAATTGAATAAAAAAAGGTGTGTGATCAGAGATATAAGGGTATTCCACCCACGATCTAGAAAGGCCCATAGATGACAAAGTCGTTTCAGAGATTAAGCATGTATCAAGCCTTCTGGCGATAACATGATGTCCAACACGCCCGTTACGCCAAGTAGGGACCAATTTGGTTGGCTTAACATCGACCAACTTCATGGATGAGAATAAGTCTCTCAAGTAAAACTCAAATGTGCCTAGAGCAAATGATCCACCCTAGTTTTCTTCCGAAGACAATGAAATTTAAGCCCCCAGCTATGATAATATTCGGGTTAGTGTGTAATCCACTCTTTGCAAAAGTACTCCAGAATTGTTGTCGATCGTTACACGGTCCATAAATATTGAGAAATGCCACCTTCTTTTTTGAGGAAACACAACTACCTATTAATGAAATCCTGCCAATAGTTAGGAAAGGTTTCAAATCAAATATATTTGGGTCCCAAGCAACCAATAAGCCTCCAAAAGTCCCTAAAGAGTTTACAATAGTTGCAATCCAAGAGGGACGAAGTTGGAGCAAAAAATCTCTCGCTTTCTGCTCATCCGATAGAGTCTCTTGTAAAAACACTATGTCTGGCCTTGAACATTCCAACAGTCTACGAACTGAGGCAGCTTTGAGGGTGCCTCCAATCCCTCGAATGTTCAAAGAGAGCAATAACATCACTTTGCCCTCGCTAGGGCCTTCATTGCTCTAAGGGCCCTTGAATCCAGGGAAATAGGAACACTATCGTCTTCTTTATAACTAGAACTCGTCTGTTTCTTCTAAGAGCTTCTTGTTTTGACTAGTGAGAGTTCTGAGGCTAGACCCTGTGACCAAGAGAAGGCTTTACTTCCCTTACCTGAAGGTTGAGAGGAAGATGAACCAATATCCACAGAGGAATCGATGACTTTCTTTCCAAGAAATACTGGTAATGGCTGTGGGATTCCGGTTACATTGAGGCTAGGTAACAAGGAGTCTAGGGTTTCAGAGAGGTTTGTGACCTCCTCCTCAGACTCTCTATAGCCTAGTGGGAAGGAAGAGTGATGGAGCACGTCTTCCAAAGAAGAGACTGAGGGCGTCAGATTACTGTCGGATAGAGTAGAAGGGGAGGGAACCAGATTAAATTGCAAAGGGAAGGATGGCAAGGATTCTAACTGCTGGTTCAAATACGAATACAGTATGGAAGGCAGTGCTTTTGCTATATCAATGGGAACAACAGGGCCCTCAGGAATAGGTTGGTCTGTTTGCATAGGAGCATCAGACAAAAGGATTGGATTTAAGGAGCTAGGAAGGGGTGCTTCTGTCGGACAACAAAGAGAAGAGGAAGATAGAGTGATACGAGAAGGTTCAGAGGGTAAATAACAAGGATTAGCTTTCTTAGGTAGTGTATTATCCCTTAACCATTTCGAGTTATTAATGGCTTCCTTCTCCTCATAGGACAGGGATTTAAACAACAGAGGACAGAGCGACTGTAACTTACCAGAAAGGCTAGTGATGGGCTCAGGCAAGGAGGAGGAAGTGGCTCCCAAGGACCCATGGAAGATGTCCAGAGAGGCATCAACTTCAGTATAATCTGAAGGACTCCTCCGTAGCTCAACATCTTCATATAGATCCTCCAAGAGCATCCCCTTACAGTCACGATGAAGGTGTCTCGTTTGACAACATAAATTGGACTGGAAAGGCAGCCCAAGATAATCCAATGGTTGAGTAATTTTTTGACCTCTCCATTCAATCTCAATAGTTTCCGACAATCCATTCAAGATGTCCACCTCCACTAGAAATCGACCCATCTTCCGCATTGGGGAGCTAAGAGCTTTAGAGTCCAGTGCAATGAATCTCCCCAAAGTGTCGCTAATAGCTCTTAAGGCTCCTTCATTCCACAAAAACAGTGGGAGATCGAGAAGAAGTACCCAGAGGTGTATGAACTGAAAGAAATCCACATCAGGATTGAAAGCAATCCTCCACCGTTTTAGCATAAGACTACTGCCCCCAAATACCCAGAGCGAACTTAGTAAGAGGCCAACGTCCTCAGGGGAGTTGCAAATAAACCCCAGCCATCCTTTAGTGAGGAAGATAACCTCAGGGTAATACCCAAGGAGGGGAACTCACTGGTGCTTAATCCATTCCTCAATAGAGACTTTTCTCAAAGACTTATAATATAAACGACCTACAAGAGAGCAGAGATCCATTCTACATGTATCCTCTAATCCCACGTCGTTGCCTAAAACTAGGCGTTTAGCCTTCTTATTGGCTTTCCACAGCTTTCGGCGGAAAGAAACAGACTGGAGCTGGTTAAAATGATCCTTAAAACCTCCCAGGGAAGACAAAGAAGGGTTTGGCAGCCCCGGAGGCATGAAAGTCGACTGGAAACTTGACTTGCAACCCACAGTGGGAAGGGGGACAGACTCTAGAGAGGCAGACTATTGAAGGGGGAAAAGAGAAGGTTTATCAGGTACACTAGTCAAGTTTGATGGCTTGGTTTTAAAATAGGTACTCCTCCCGAAGACCCCTTCTATAACTTATCCACAGAATCGAACAGTCCCACTCGCCTCCAAGTTTCCTTGTCCTCCGGGCTCATAAGTTCCTTTAAACTATGTTCCATGGTAATAGAAAACACAACAAAAAACAAAGACCACAAAGTCCGGTCAAAACAACTGTCACACTGAGGATGACAAGTAGGCAGATCAAGAAATGAAAGGTCCGTGATCCCAGATGATTGTACCTCAGCTTTCAAAAGCACCACTAAAAATAACAAAAGCCCCACCCTCTCGGGAATAAAGAGTCGGAAGAGGAGGAATCGACCAATGAGTGATCCAACACACAACTAAAGACCATTCAACTGGAGAAAACAATGACCCCATCCTCACCGAAAATGGGACAAGAGTCAGACAAAACAGGAAGGAAACACTGAGTGCACAAGAGCGTCGAGCCAGTAAAGGAGAACGGTTTAGCCCATCTGCTCAACCGGTACCACCCTAAAAGGACAAAAAATAGTAGACATGACTCGGTCTTCTGGAAGACTCAGGACAAAGAAGGCCAGGATTTTTGCAAAAAATTGAAAAAAACTTCCCTCCTGTGAGCCTTGCCTCTTTGTTCGCAATCATGTTGTTCTTTGTTCACCCCACAACACTAAGAAATGCTAAATAAGAATCGTACCGATTGACATGTATATTGATTGTTTTATATTTGACTTGAGATCTATATATGACATGTTTATTGCAAATTTTGTTGAGATGTATGTTTGACATGTATATTCATATGT
>ML823529.1:10565-20722 GCA_009831015.1 Picea engelmannii
TTATACCCCATGAAGTATTTACACCCCAGAAGTATGTACACTCTTCCATGTGGGGGAGTGAAAAGGGGGGGTACCCCCTCTGCGGGGTCCGGGGGGGCTATCCCCCTGGCTAGGGGGTTTGGGGGCAAGCGGGCCCTTAGCGGGGGTTTGGGGGCAAAGCCCCCGAAGAAAAAATTGCCTTGTAAAAGAATATTGTAATTTCATTGTAAATATGGACCATTTATTATATGGTCGCATATCTAACAGTAGAGATAATGTTAGGGTTTTTTTCCCTAGAAGGAAACCCTCTTTTATGAGGGAAATGTATTGTGGCTATGGATTATGGTGAATATTGTATTCTGAGAGAGGATACTGTGAGAGAAAGAAGAGGAAGTTACAGTGGGTTTTGTTGTAGGTTGTATCCCTTCATTTGTTGGATAATAATAAAGGAAGGACCTAGCAATTTCTCTGGTGGACGTAGCCCACACTGGGTGAACCATGTAAATCTGTGTCTCTCTTGTATTGTGTGTCTTTTGTGTTTTGTTTCTGCATTTATTTTATTTTATTGGTCCGCAGTCCTATTTTTCTAACATTAGGAACCTTAACAGAGCTTTGAAAAAGGACAACTACCCAGTCCCACCAATGGAGAAAGTCTTACAAACCATGTCTGGCTTTGATATTTTCTCTCTACTAGATGGTTTCTCAGGTTACAACCAAGTTCTAGTCTCAGAGGAAGAACAGTTGAAAAATACCTTTTGAACCAAGTGGGGAACCTTCTCTTACAAACGCATGCCCTTTGGGCTAATCAACGCAGGGGAAACCTTCCAAAGGGAAATGGATGTATCATTTCAAGGACTGATCAACAAGTGTGTGGTAGTGTATCTAGATGATGTAACTGTGTATTCAAAGAACAGAGAAGATCAGATCCAACACTTAACCCAGATTTTTGAAAGATGTAGGAAGTACGGTATATCCTTAAACCCTAAGAAAATTAGTTTTTGTGTTGAGGAAGGTAAGATTCTAGGCCAAATTATATCTCAAGAGGGCATTTGCATAGACCCAGAAAGGATTAAGCCCATATCTCAACTCCCATTACCTCACAAAAAAAAATCTATGCAACCATTCTTTGAGAAAATCAACTTTGTGAGGAAATTCATCCCCGATTTCACAAAAATCATCAAACCCTTACAAAGGATGATTCGTAAAGATGTTGAATTTAAGTGGGATAATGAATGAAAGAAGGCCTTCAGTGATGTTAATACTACTATATCTCAAACCCCTATGTTGTGAAGCCCCAACTTCAACAAGGATTGTTTCCTCTATACTTTCGCCTCCGATCAATCGTTAGCTACAGTTTTGGTTCAGAAGTACGATGAAAAAAAAAAGGCTCCAGTGTTGTTCATGAGAACTAACCTCCAAGGAGATGAATTGAATTAT
This sequence comes from Picea engelmannii, assembly GCA_009831015.1. Taxonomy (NCBI): domain Eukaryota; kingdom Viridiplantae; phylum Streptophyta; class Pinopsida; order Pinales; family Pinaceae; genus Picea; species Picea engelmannii. The sequence goes on from ML823529.1 coordinate 11,982, forward strand.
CCTTCTATAGATAAACATGCTTATGCAGTTTATAAAGCAGTAAAACATTTCAGATCTTACATCCTCAAGAACCATACCAAAGTAATTGTGCCTCACCCTGCAGTCCGATCCCTATTTACTCAACAGAAGATGGGGGAAAGAAGATAGAAATGGATGGTAGTAGTCCAAGAATTTGATCTAGATATTAAACCTGCTAAACTAGTTAAAGGACAAGGATTATGCAAACCGACAGTTGAGGCTCAAGACCAAGTAAATGAAGACTTCGAATGGGAAAATGAAATGGAATTATGGTGTGGTGAAGCTTCATACATTTCTCCAAGGCAAGATTCTTGGTATGATAAATTGACTTATCTCCTACATCATGGGAATTTCCCAGAATACCTAAACCCCAGGGAAAGGAGAGCTCTCAAGTGAAAATATTCACAATATCGCCTCATAAATTTGGTACTCTTCTGGGTAAATTATGATGGGGTACTTTTAATATGTCTCGAACATGAAGATCAAGAAAAAGTTCTGAAGGAGCTCCATGATAGCCCTGTTAGTGGAAATTTTGCAGGAGACACCACCGCTCATAAGATACTGAGAGTTGGCTATTATTGGCCCACTTTGTTCAAGGATGCTCACACCTACACTAGGAACTGTAAAACTTGTCAAATAAGCGCTAGGAGAGAGAATAGAGAAGTATTCCCACTCCAACCAGTGATTGTTTCTAGGCCTTTTTAGCAATGGGAGTTAGACATCATAGGATAAATTACACCAAGCTATTCAAAACAACACAAGTACATACTTACTGCCACCGATTACTTCACGAAATGGGCAGAAGCCATTCCTTTGACCCATGTAAACGAGAAGGTGGTAATCCAATTGATAGAACAACAACTAATTACAAGGTTCAATGTCCCTTCTATTCTTGTCTTCGATAATGCAGCTTATTTTTGTCCACCTTATTAACAAATTTTTCACTAGACAAAGGAATCATAATTAGATACTCTGCAAATTATTATCCATAGGGAAATAGAGTGGCAGACTGAACTAATAAGAACCTATTAAGGATCTTGAAGAAAACGGTTGCAGATAACTAGAGGAACATGCATAATCTACTCCACAACGCTTTATGGGATGATAGGGTCACACCCAAGGAAGCTATAGGAAATTCCCTGTACATTCTGGTATACGGTCAGGAATCCATTCTCCTGAACGCGATTTATCTTCCATCTCTTCAATTGGCCCAAGATTCCATAGGACAACCTTCATCAATCATACAAAAAATAATTGACACTCTGCTCATGCTGGAAGAAGAAAGGGAAAAATCTAAATCAAAATTCATAGCCCACCAAAATATCGTTAAAACATGGTTTGAAAAGCATAAGGCTAAAGAGAATAATTTTGAAGTAGGAGATTTAGTCCTAAAATGAGACAGAACAAATGAGCCTAAAGGCAAACATTCTAAATTTCAGAATCTATGGCTCGGACCTTTTGAGGTGGTCGAGAAGATTGGGGCAGGCATGTTGGATTACTGAGAGGGGAGGTGAATCAGTAATAGTGTAATTATAATCCTTTTTCTTCAAATGTTATATCAATGTAGAATTATTATCCAATAATGAGCAGTAAGAAATAAACAATCACACACATACACAGTACACCAATGTTTTACGTGGAAACCTAAATCGGGAGAAAACCGCAGAATGATTTTTCTTATATGTCTTGAAGAATTACATTCATTGGAAGTACCAAATTCCTTTTTTTTCTAGCTACAGCGTAGTGGAAGGAGGCTCCAACCCCCTAGTTTCTCAGCCTACAACCTGAGGGAAGCTCCAACTCCCCAATTCTTTGGCTACAACCAGAAGGAGGATACAACCCCCTATGTTCTTCGGCTACAACCGGAAGGTGGATACAACCACCTACCCTTGCCCTGGCATGCCACTCTGAAGTAGAAGTATAATGATGGAACCACTATCATACTATCACTGTGAGATATACCGTTGTAAACCTGTACCAATAAATCTAAACCATGCATCAACCATGCATCAACCTGTACCTCAATCTATAATCAACCTGTACCATAAACAAGTGAATCCAACCATGTACCAATTATGTACCAATCATGTGTCAACTACTCATCAATATGTACCAACATCATCAACTATACACCTCATGTATGTGCCAACTCATAAACTACCTGTCTCAACCATGTACTCCACATGTACCTCAACCAAAATCCCTCATTAATTTCATCATACAAATCTTATTTGTAGCTATGTAATAGACTTGGTGTATATGATCACATTCCTGCAAACCTTCCTTAACTTTAACAGCAAGAAACTAGCATTTTCATCAAACTTTTCTTTAGTCTTACATGCCTAGTTTTGGATTAGTCAACAACCTGTTGATGGGCAAAATTGACCGTCTGTCAACTGGGAGAGTGGAACCGGCCCGGGGTTGTCTAAATAACCCAAGCCGTTTGGAATGGACCACCCTGACAAGTTTAACGGCTCTATTGGCCGCTCTAAGGTCTCCTATGAGAACCAAAGAGAGAAATTGATCTCATCTAAGTAATCTAACTAAACTAATAAACAAATTAAACTATAACTAAATACAAGAAACTAACTAAAATAAAGGAAACTAGAAACTAATAAAACAAAGAAAATGAGCTAATATGCTAAATACTAATTATTCTAACTATTCTATCTACAAACTATAAATTACTCTTGTAATAACTCAAATCAACTATCTAATTATCAGCTACAATATTTCTTATTCACAAATGTACACTATGAACAATCTACAAATTTGATTAAAACCTGCAAAACTCATGTATATTCTACCCTAAGACAGCCAAGAGTCTCTTTTTGATTTTTATATTTATGAAAAGGAAATAAACATTACTGAAATTAAACAATCTAATATGTTTACTAAAATTAAACAATCTAATATAAATCTAATTAATATTATATCTAAATTAAACTACTTAATCGAAACAGTAAACAACAAACTAATTGACCTGGAAACGCTCCAAGTCTGCCCTGTGTATGATGACTTCTTAAGATGGTTGGAGGAAGAAATTCACACCGTTTAGTCCTTAAGCTTCTTGTAAACGATCAGCTATGCTGCTTCTTGAAGTGTTTTATAGGACAAACAAGACATAAAAGAAAATCATAACAATCTTCTGATTATAAATTCCCTCAATAAGGGAAACCTGTTATGCAGAAAACTTATATATAACAATTCAATCTATGAAGAAGACAAAGCTATCATTCACAAAATGAATCAACAACTGTTATGTCTTTTATCTATTTGGAAGAGACAAGATATGGATAAAAGTAATAAAATTATATCATTTGCATTTGATTTAGATAGCTAAAGTAGTCATAAACCATAAGCAAAGTGATATACAAAACTTGAAACAAAGTGTTGATATATTGAAAAGCAAAAGCTATGACAAAACATCAATTCTGCTCCAGTTTGTATCAGAATTACATATCCTTGTTCTCCCACGAATGAGGATTTTCATTATTACAAAAATCATAAGTATATATAGGTTTCTCCACAAGCTAAAACTTCCTTGTGGATAATATCAAAATAAAATACATAATCTGGGGAAAATCCCCAAAATCTTCTAAACTAAGCAACTAAAAATGCAGGTGAAATCCTCAAGATATCCTCCAACTGCTCATAAACTCAATTGCAATTCGAATTTACCTACAATAGAACACAAAGATCAAATTAGAAAGATATTTGAGTGACAAAATACAAAAAAATGATCCTATAGACTTAGCTACAGAATCATCTGATTCTGTAGCTAGTCAAAAATAGCAAACAGGATCAGATAACAATCAAATAAAATCTTAAAAGAAATCAAATCCAATTTAATTTTCTTTTCATCATCAAAACGAATTACTAATAATTCAAATGAAATTATCATTTAAATTAAATCATATCAAAAAAATGCCATCAAAACAGAGTACAGAATGCTCTATTTTTAGTCACCATAAAACATGGTCAAACTTTTGACAGGCCTGTTTTGTATCAAACAAAATTAAGCATTGATTCGAGTCACATGAGATACGATGTAATCGTAATCAACAACCATAATCAACCAGAATAGTAATCAAATACAATCAGAATCGAAATCATAATTATAATCGATATAAATTGAAGAGATTTGTTACAGTTGTAGCAATACACATAGAACTCATGTCGTTTCAATCAACAGTAAAGATAGGCGAGTTGTAGATTATGCATAAGATTCATTCTATTGTAATCAAATATGAGAAGGCTGTTACGATATACATTAAAACGAAACATGCGTAACAGTTATGACCAAAAATCACCATAGATTTCATTTGCATGGATGTAACAACAGTATCGATAACCATAAGCTGGACAACAATCAAACAAAATCGGGTCTGAGCCAATTATAGAACAATTCATCATCCTGTGCATAATCATTCCCATTTTACAAATCCATTCGTAACTAAATATCGATTGTTATTCCAATTCAAAAGATAACAGGGTCGATTTAATCAATGGGCCACAACGAATTTGACTGGCTAGGCTTCACATGACTGTTACGATTTGTACCAACTCACGATTTAAAACAAAACCCTTTTTTAAACAAAATCCACATCGTATCCGGGTTGGTCAAAGTCATACTCAGATAAAATTGTAACGAACAACCATCGTTTATGTGCATCATAACCAATTCAAATCAAAACATAGATCGTGTTTCAAAATTTGAAATGCAAAATGGCTTGCCTATAATAGATGCAACAGAGCATTCAATCGTAACTAATTTAAAACAATCAAATCCAGAATATGATTACTAGAATCAAAACCAAATCCAACTAAAACTTCAACGATAGCAAAATTCGATTTATCAAAACAAATCATATACAGCAGTGCATGTTTATGTAACAGAGCAGGTCAATAATGTACACAGAGTTTATGAATGTGCCATATAAATGGGTGAAAGTTATACCAGCACGGTTGTTGAGGCTATGTCAATTTCGAATTGACAATTGTTGTAGCCGACTCGACATTTTTGAACAGAATTGAACCAGTAGTTCGCTGCTTTTTGTCAGTGGGTTGCCCTTTGATGTTCTAACCGATGCGTTTTGCCACTTGGTCTTCAAAAGCATGGATTCTGGATTGCAACATCAGTACGTCTAGGTAGTACCTCTCCAACCATAAACCACACTTATCGCATGGTGGAACAGTTGATTGAGCAGCAGAGGGTTTCGATGAGTCACCGAGGGTTCCACGAGGTAGTTCAATGCCAGGAAAATTAGGATCATCCCACAGACAAGGTGGTAAATTCTTGACAAATTCATAAGGAGGTTTGTCACACAAGCCTTCTGAGTAAGGATACTTGTTTGCAAGAAAACGTTCAATCTCTGAATCGGAATCTTCACTGACCACGATAGGCTCAGGGTTGGCAGGGGTTCTAGGTTTATTTCTCGCCATGCGAGAGATTAACCGAGCGTTTTTCTTGCCTTTATAATTATCATTAGCTTTAGCTTTAGGATTATTGACTGCAGGTTTAGCAATTTTGACCTGTTTTTCCACAGACATGGGCAAGTTCTTAGGTGGGTCGGGTAGAGGTTTGGATAGCAAAATGCTGTAAGGCATAGGGGGGATAGGTTTGCTTTTTCTCACCACAGTTTTATCAACCTGTGGTGGGTTTGAGTCTTCAAATCCATTACGACTGAGAAAATCACTCCAACAGTCATGACGTAACCCCAACTCATAAACCATAATCATTTTAATCAACCCCAAATGGAAGAGATTGGTATCGTCCTAGCTGCATTTGAACCTTTTAGCCATCTTAAACAGACTTCTATGCAAGTAGTGAGGTACATTGAGTTCAAAACCCATAAAAACCATCAATAGACGAAGGTGAAACAAGAAAACGAACCCGTACCTTCCCTCGCAAGTAATGAATTGCTTGATTATCATTAGCAGGTCGTGCCAGCGTTGTTTTAACATTTTTGCAGGCCATCCTTTGTCACAGGGTTTCACCATTCGATATTGGAAGAGAAATGTCCACGGGACATCTTCCAAGTTACATCTCTTCGACCACCTCTGTCCTGTAGAAGGCAGACTGGTTGCTGAGCTAAGAAATTGTTCATTAATCTCCAGTTGCACATCTCCAATTTTGGCTCGGCAGCCGTCGAATGATAACGCAAATTTTCGAGCTACGATAGGGTTATAACCATCGAATTTCCTTATGAATGGGAGCCACCCAAATTTCTCCAAGTCGCTACAAGCGCCATCAAACATCAGCAATGCTTGGCAACTGTTGGGCTCGGCCCTTACGATAGGAGCCATGGCTTCTGTGCATGGTAGGGTTTGGTTTGAACAATACAAAACGCATGAGAAAAATAATAGGGCTTAACAGCTGCAAGCACTTCAAAGGGGAATGAATCAATGTAATGCGTGCGAAGGTGGTGGGATTACCACCGCCATGCAGTGTATTAATGGCTGGGTACAACGTTGTTCCATCAGTAATCATAACATTTAAAACACATTAATCATCCAACCCAAATCGATGTATAACTATATCAACGTGCCATCAATCAAATGTAGAACCAAAACCATATGTTATATTCATGCGCCAAGTGTATAGTTCAATCAAACATGAAATCCAACATTAACCAACGCACCATCGTATTAATCATTAAATAAAAAACAAACGTTTAAACCAATGTTAATCCAGTCGTGCCAATGTATAGTTTGAAACTATGATCGTTCAATGTAAAATCGAACTCACAAAACAATGCACCAAGCAACGATTCAAACTATAAAATCGAAATCCAAAAGATTAATCAATGCGCCTTTGTAAAACTCAAACCATTGCCATTTCATATCAAATCAAACTTATAATATTACCAATGCATTTGTTGCATAGTCAAATGTTTATATTTCAAAGTTTTTAGAACATTGCAACAAAAGATCTCATATAATCAATAAGTCAAGAGCTCATAGCAATAAGGATCAAAGCATATAAGACCAAAATCAATCATGACCTTTATAGGATCAAATGTAGCCAATAAATTTTCATGTTCAATGGCTTATTAATCGACTTGCGCAATCAAAATGAAATGGACATAGTTTGAAAAGATCATTCCAGCCAAATAACAAACAAAGGGTAGGTGCTTTCGAGAATATCGATGAGAAGATGATAACAGTCCAAATAACGATGGAGGGGTTTTCACACTTTCAGTTGTGAAAGCTGAAACGAAAACAAATTGAAATTGTCGTAAGAAATAGATAAATGTCTAGTTGCAAAATGCGACGATGACTTGTCTTTTAGAAGACAATAGGTGTAGGCAGCGTTTTAGGGTAATTAAAAAAATAATTGGCTGCCAACAATGGCGACATACTGGGCGAAGCAGTTATCTCTGTCAAAATAAATAAATTCAGATCAAGACAACAAAGAAAAATTCAACTTAAAACAACAACCAGAAAATCGTACTAACATCATCATTTACTATCTTTTTTTAGCGATGTTTTAAAAACGCAAACCAATATCAGTCTTAAGATCAGCAATTCATGATTTTTATGATAAAATCTTCGATATTGTTGGCATGGCCACTGCTGCCAGCAGGCATCCATAGCCTCGAAAGGGTTGCCATTTACCCCACTCAGACGTCTTTATCCTGTCAAGAAGTTCTAGATTAGAGTAAAGGAATTTTTAAAAGAGGTTTCTTATAATTTTACAAATTTTCATTTACCCGACATTGCTTCACTGCCAGCAGGCCTGTTCAATACCCCGGCGAAGTTGTCTTGGCGCCATGCTTGCATTTACCTACTGCCAACGGACCTGTTCAGTATCCCGGCGGGTTTACAAACACTTCCCACAGCTCTTATTAATATTTTTATTTTGTTTTTCTTTTATAGATAGCTGAGCGGGGTGACGCTGAAAAATCTTGATATTTTCTCATATTTTTCAGACCTCATCAGAATTTTTTTAAATACTGTCCTTTATTCAGCTCCAGAAATGTTTTATTTCTAAAACAACTTACTTTGACAGGGAGATATCCTTTTGAGTCATTCCTTTACAGAAAAGGGACAGCGTAAAAAGATAAAGATGATCGTGACAAACTTCACTCAGAGATTGAAATTAGTAAACTTCTTTCAAACAACATTTTCCAATATCATTTTCAGAAATATATATCACTGATGTTTGTACAACCTTCCAGAAGTTATTTGAGTGAAGAAATCTCCTTATAGTCTTTGTCTGAATGGCTCAGCGCACAGGCATGCATATTTTCAAAGACACAAACTGATAAGCATAAGGGAGAAATCAAAACACAACCGTGAAGAAAAAATTAGAAAGTAAAGAAATCCAAACAACCAAAAACAAAAGCAAATATGTACAGAAGGTGCATCCGAAAACCTCATGTAACAAATCCCTTGGGAAACTGAAAGAAAGTAGGAAAATCCTGAATGATGGGAAAGTAGTCCTACTCATGGTATCTTGGGTTAGAGCTGATTCAGATTCATTTATCTCTTTACTTTCCATTTAAGATTTTCATGATGATACTACGTTTTTGAAAATAAACATTCAACTAGAAGTAAAGAGAAAGAGATCAAGGGGACTTCCCTGACAACAGCCGTATTATGGTTCTCATGGTGCGCCCACTTGCATTCATGACTGCATTTATTAAAAACAAAACTAGTGAGAAATCAAACTGAAAGAAAAACCTATTCCTAAACCTACCCTAACTACTAAACAAATC
>ML823529.1:43847-60811 GCA_009831015.1 Picea engelmannii
GTGTATCCATCTACAATTGATTGCCAAACTTGAAATACTTGTGCATGTATATATGTCTTCATCCTTATGCTCCAAAAGAATAATTTTGTCCATCAAACTGTGGTATTCCATTTTTATATGAGTTGGTACTCTCCATGATCTATCTTTCAATGGTTAAACTAATTTCTAAAGGAACCTGCTCTGATACCAATTGTTGGATTACTTAGAGGGGGGGTGAATAAGTAATAGCGTAATTATAATCCTTTTTCTTCAAATGTTATATCAATGTAGAATTATTATCCAATAATGAGCAGTAAGAAATAAACAATCACACACATACACAATACACCAATGTTTTACGTGGAAACCCAAATCGGGAGAAAACCACGGAATGCTTTTTATTATATGTCTTGAAGAATTACATTCATTGGAAACACCAACTTCCTTTGTTTTCTAGCTGCAACTGGAAGGAGGCTCCAACCCCCTAGTTTATCATTCTACAACCTAAGAGAAGCTCCAACTCACCAATTCTCTGGCTACAACCAGAAGGAGGCTACAACCCCCTATGTTCTCTAGCTACAACCGGAAGGTGGCTACAACCACCTGTCCTTTCCCCATCCTGCCACCCTAAAGCAGAAGTAGAATGATGGAACCATTGTCACACTATCACTATGAGATATATCGTTGTAATCCTGTACCAATAAATCTGAACCATGCATCAACCATGCATCAACCTGTACCTCAACCTGTAATCAACCTGTATCATAAACAAGTGCCTCAATCATGCACCAACCTATACCAAACAACCTATAATCAACCTGTCCCATACACAAGTGCATCCAACCATGTACCAAGTATGTACCAATCATGTGCCAACTACTCATCAACTATGACTCATCAATATGTACCAACATCATCAACTATACACCTCATGTATGTGCCAACTACTTGTCTCAACCATGTACTCAACATGTACCTCAACCAAAATCCCTCATAAATTTCATCATCCAAATCTGATTTTTAGCTCTGTAATAGACATGGTGTATATGATCACATTTCTACAAACCTTCCTTAACTTTAACAACAAGAGACTAGTGTTTTCATCAAACTTTTCTTTAGTCTCACATGCCTAGTTTTGGATTAGTCAACAACCCTAACTTGAAGTAATCATAAATTTGAAACTATAATGTATAAATATCTAAAACTGATACACAATGTTACTTAGTGTGTTTTGTGCAACTCCTCCAGGTGTCACTACTTGGAACCTCTCAGGAAAGGAGTTACAGCAAAAATGGCATACCTTGCTGAATTTTGTCTTATTCTAGAGAATGACCTTATAGAGCATTCCCCGCACACAATATTTGTTGAATTGATATGAAACTATTACACAGCATACTAAAGACTGTACCCTAACCAACACATTTGGTCTCACTTAATTTTGATATTTTATGAATAAGGTATGATGTTTTTACCCGAAACACATGTTTTTGACTAGTTTCAGGACTAGCGACAAAACCTATTTTACACGGAGTGTAACTCCCAAAATACAACCCACAAGATGAATTTTTTACCAAAGATACTTGGGTATGGTTTCTCAATGGAATAGAAATTTCACAGTCTAACTCATTATATAAAAACATTTATAGCGAAAATGGTGAGATGATCTGTAAATAACATACCTTAGAAAGCACCATCAAAAGAATTTATCCTTCCTTGCATTTTGGCCTTCTTTTCTTCAACTTCCCTAAAAAATTAGGCTTAGATATCCTTGTTTACCTCAGACACCTATATATATTCAATATGCTCAAGTGTGATTAAAATGAGAGAGTGTTGCCTCTTACTTATACTCTCCAAGTAACTTCCTTAAAAACATCTTCTAGGTCACTTGGCCCACTTTCCTTATTTTAGGGTTAACCCACTTCTAATTTCTCCATTAAATTTATTATTGAAATAATTTATTTTGTATTCACTTTGAATTTTAATACACTCATCACTTCACTTTATTATTTACCTTTTAAAATATCTTAAACCACTTTGACTACTTTGACCTTTTGGGGCTTCTAGATGAAATATGAGGGTCCTCCAACTTCATAAGGCCATAACTCTCAAACCGTGAGGAGTTATGTGACATTCCACATACCACAAGAAATGGAATGACATGTACTATCCATATAGAATATTATTAACTTTAAATATAGCAAAAATCATACTGTTATCCATCAAACAAACTTGGGTCCATTACCCAAACCTGGGTTCTCCAACTTCACATGGTCATAACTCTCTAACCGTGAGGATTTATGTGACATTCTACATACCACTGGAAATGGAATGACAAGTACTATCCATCTAGGATAGTTTCCCTGACAAATTCACTGTCCTTCATCTCATTATTCTATAATTAAGCATGGGTTCTCTTACTCCGCAAAGCGTCTTCCTGTGAGGGCTTTCACCATAAGGGGACCACTTTGGAGTTCATCCATATTTACTTCTTATAAACCATGACAAAACAATAATGAGTCATATTTACATCAAACAATATTGGGTCCATTACCCAAACCTTTGTGCTACAGATCTTTCTTCAAGGGTTGACATCAATGACAACCAACCTTAATCAACAAGGCACTTATCAGTTACAGAATCTGAGGGAAGAACCTGACGCCATCCTAGTAAATGGCCAAGCCCTAAAACAATATTTCCATTTAAAAATATATATATATATATATATATATTATGTCTTGTGTCCGTGTTTTCATGATTTTCTTGTTTTAGCTAGGTCAATTGCGAAATGCATTTTTGTTGTTTTCTTTTTTCTATTTGGATTTTTGTGCTTTTGAAGATTGTGTTTGGAAAGAAAATGGTCGACCCTAAAAAATGCGATAGAGAAAACTCTCTTCCTAACTCGTCACTCACATTCAAACACAAGAAGTGTTGGGGAACCTGCAATTGTTTAGGGGGCTCTCTATATAACTCGCGCAGCTGAAAAACCTTGGAGAAATGTAAAAAGTGTTTGCTTGGTGGTCTGGTAAAACCTTAAGGGAAAGAAGGAAAGATGGAAAGGACTACATGCACCTCAGATTCAGAGCTAGTAAGTTTCACCTTAACCCTCTCATCTTGCAAAATATCAGACGTCATCCTCTCCCACTCACTCAGGGAATTCTGCTGAAATAAAAGTTAACTATATCAAATGAGCACACAGTAGGGGAGGGTATGCAGATATCTCCATCGAGGCTATGGATGCTCGCTGGCCGCGAAGCAAGGTCTGTGATGTTGGGATGACTCCGTCGGGGCTATGGACGCTCGCTAGTAGCGGAGCAACACCGTAGCAAGTGAGTAGAAGCAACAAAGGGCATGGTTCCTATGAATTCTTTGGTAGACTCTTGTAAAAAAGGGCGTGAGCTAGGGTCATAGGAAAATAATGTGGCATTAAGGTTGAAAATCCCACAGGTAGACCCAAAGGCATCAACCGCAAAATTTCAAATGCAAAGGTAAAAGAGGCTCTAATATAAAACCAGTTAAGGTCCCCACCAGATTTTACATCAGTTGAGCCTGAAGGAGGAACAGAGATTATGCTTTCGCCCAGTAAGTCACCATTTGTTGAGCACTCAACACACCCTAAAAATGTCAAATTCTACTTTTTGGGTACCACTTGATCTTTTGCAATGTCTGATTCGACTTTATTGTAAAAATTGTTGCCTTTGCTTATCACTTTGATTCTAATTTAAGTCTCTCAAATTTCAATTGAATATGTGAAAACCCATAACTTAAAATACTAATATTTAAATAAAGAATCGACAGCCCAAAACATTTCCCCGACGCGCTCAAAGAGTCGGCATCGAGAAGATTTAAAGACAAAGGAAAATCATTCAAAGAAACCTTAGTTGTCGAGCGTCGATCTTCACTGGCATCGGCAGAAGGAAGTTTTCTTCACAACGATCATCATACAAAGATATCGTCGATGAAAAATCCCCTTCGGCATCGGTAAAAGGTGAGGAAAGTAAAGGTTAACAAAGAATTCAATGACATCGCCAATAGTCGATACCTGACGTGCTTAGAAAAATCGAAGAAGACCAAGTCACGATAGACATTCAGACCATGCTAAATATTTCTCCGATCGCCAACTTCCGAAAACATTTCGGCATCGAGAGTTTTTAAACGCAAAACCAAAGGAAACTACACAATAGGTTTGTCCCTGAATGTCGATCCCCGATACATTTCGGCATCGACATTCCTAGATTTAGTTTAGAGCACACAACCTGAAAGAAGTCTCTGCCATTACTCGTGAGCTAAGTCACTGGTCTTCATTGCCATGTATCCCGAGCTGGTTGTGCCATGTCAGCACCATACGATTAAATAAATCGGCATCGGAGGTTTTCCACAAAAGAATATCAACAAAAAACACTCGTAACATCTTGTCATTTCCCGATCCACCCACTAAGAAAGTTCCATGATGGGACATTTTAGCGCTAGATATGTTGAAATATGGAGCATTTAAGGGACTAATTAATTCCAAATCTTGCATTAGTTGCTAATTCATGCGTGAATCAAAAGGACCATTTGAATTTACTGATACAATGCACCACCCTCTGCACCTCCACCGTCAACCCATGATGAAATGAATTGCAGAGATTCGGCGGAGGATTTCATTTGATTTTCATTCATAACACAAGTTAATTGGCTGATACGACACAATAGTTTCTTCCCCGTTTAAATTATTTTGAGTTTTTTGTAAACAATATCATCTGCGCAAAGAAGTTCAGAGCATCCATAGGAGTGAGACGAGCAATTCGGAAGAAGTTTCCAAGGTCCCATGAGTAATAAACAACAACTTTAGCAAGCGTTATAGGTATGTACCAGTCTATGGATTTTTTATGCTTCACCTCATACAATATTTATCCAGTGTTACTCTGTACTCATTCCCTAAATATTGATTTTGATGGAAGGAACAATGCCTCCAAAGAACCCAAGTACTAGGAAATCACCGTGGGCGCCCAAGATGAAAGAATCATAGGTAGGAGAAGGCTCGTCCCTAGGGCTAGAAAAGTAATTAAAATTCACTCCCAAGTCAGAACCAGTCATCAAGACATCCACCAATATTATTTTCACTGAGCCTCTGGCCTTTGGAGACACAGAAGCAAGCATAGGGACCAAGGCAGTACTCCTGCATTGGGGAGAAGTCTTCAAGAAGATCAAGTAGGAAGAATTCCCCTAATATACCCTGCACAACGACCCTGATATGAGGAGGCTCGACGATGAAGTTTTTTAGAATATCCAAAGATTGTACCTGCATATGGTAGCAAGAAGAACTCCAATATTCCCTTGCATAGAACTCCTGAAGTGGATTATCGACTACACAGACACACAAAAATGTTTGGTCAATGATGACAATGGCGAGTGTGTCGGGGTCTTCCTTCTGGTGGAGGTGCATAATTACTACAAGCTCAAAGACCCAGAGGAGTTCCTGAACACCAATTTTGTTATAACATTCTATGAGAAACACAAAACCAACCAGGTGATGGCTTCATGGTGGAGAGAGGATAAAAAGGACACCAATCAGACCACTGGTTGGTACTCGACGACCAACTTAAGAGAGTCGTATGTCTATATAATGGCCCTCATATGTCGGTTGTATGGGGAGAAAGATCATTCCATGTTTTCATAGGCATGGATTCCTATAGCTTACACAGTAGCCATTTCTAGGAGAGGTTTTAGTTGGAGCGCCATCATTTCCAAGCAGCTGAGCATTTTCATTCAACAGACTCAGACGATGAAAGAAGGAGAGACCCCATCCTTCTGAATGGATTCTTATTTATTAGATGTCATCTCTGCCAAAAATTCCTTTTTCGGAATGAACTTGAGCTATCATGCCTCAGAACTCCTGGTCCATGTATATTTCGACATCTTATGGGAGAACAGGTACAAGAAATCCTACTCCCTCATCTGCGATCAATTCATCATGCGTATTCATTTTTTGTTGTTCAAGAAAGAGTGCCCAAGACTGTTGGTTGCGGCCAAAAAGATGATATCAAAGGTTGGACACTGCTATATGAATTAGCGCGATACCTACATCAGGGTTTTCAGAGCCACCAGAGCACCACACCTTTTACCGGTGTATGCCCCTGATCGACTAGTAGTAGGGGAAATATACTACCAGACCATCCTGTAAGGTTACAATGCTACACTAGTAAAATATAAGAAGCGAGCATTCATACCTTATGGATTCCATATTAGTTTCTACATGGTAAAAGACACTGCTCAAGACAAACAGGAAAGGTTGAACCAATTGGAGTTCTGATTCCAGACTGGTCATTTTTGCAAGCATGACCCAAAAGGTCTAGTCCTGAAGCATGCATCCCAAGTATCGCCCTACTGACCATATGCCCATGACAGTTTTGAATATGAGATATTCATGGAAAATGCTCAAGATTGGGATGAAGTTGTGGAAAGGATGACTAATCCTAGGATGACCAGGATCCTAGGATGACCAGGTTCAAATCCATGAGCCTATATGAACAAGCGGAAACCCTAGAACAATTGGCTCAAGGAGCCCTCAGGGCCAGGGAAGAAATGATAGCCACAGAAACAACAAAGATTCTCAAAGCAGTCTTAGTACAAGGAAGAGGTTTTCCTATGGCATTGGACACATGGGAAAGGGAATTGTTCATGTTAGAGAAAGTGCAACAGATGATTGATCGGTTGCAGGATTACTCAGACATCGTAGAAACCATGGGATCCCTGGAAGATAACCCATACATAATACAAGAAGGCCCAAGTGGCCCTGAATTTATAGACCTTGATGAAATTACCAGGTTAGACGACCCTGAAGTCATGACGCAACCGGTCGGATCCCCAATAGGTATTTTGGCTCAACCAGAGATTGTTGAAGCATCGCAAAGGACTAGTGCAGTGAACCCCTTGAATGATTTTATAAATATATATGATGATGATGAGAGCCCATAGGTATCTCTTGGGAATCTTATGCATGTTGAAGAAGAAAATGGACCTTAGAAGACATCTTCTCCTCTCCCTGACGTCCAAACCTAGGAGGTCCCACAAAAATAAAAGGAAGTCGAAAGTGTCCCAGACACTAAGTTTCCTAATGCATCGGCAACCCAAGCAGATAATCCTAGAGTGATTCGATGTCGGGTGGGCCAGAGGAAATATCCCCGCATCAGGAAATCGACGTTTCAACAATCGATGAACAAGTAAGTATCGAGTCTATCCCTAACACCTCTATTTCAATTGGTACTCAAACACCCGATGAGAGACAAATAGAATATGGGCCTTTAGAGAATAACGAGGAAGCTCTAGAACCCAATCTTGAACAAGTGTACACCATCAAAATTCTGGGGAATACACTCACATGGGGGGATCGACAGATTCCTGAACTTGTGGATGAAGTAGCTGACATATAGGCCATACTTGCGATAGGAAAAGGAAGGCTATCATCCATCATACCACCAAGAAAAGGAGGATCACTTTGGATCACTCTATCCTCATCACTATAGAGGAAAATTTGAAAAACACAGAAAATGCCAGAATATCTGAACTTATCGGCATAGGGAGAGAGATCTCATATGCCACCCTAGATAGAGATAAAAGAGATGAAAAGGAGTTGGCCACCTCCCTAAAAGAAATACAACATTTTCACACTTGGATAAGTACTATCAGGACACCACACGTGCCACAGTATACTTAAGCAGCGAATTCCAGGAGGTCTATAGAAAATTCACAGACGAGTGACACTTATTCACCGCAAGAATCATTGAGCTATAGTAGGACACCCTCATGGCACTCATGACGTGCAGGGACATGGAGAGGTGGTACGAAAAAGAACAGCAAGACATGGAAAGAGTTGACTACATTGGTGCAATCCAACAGGGCTGAGATAAAGAAGAACACGGTATTCGAGTGTTGAACGAGAGCAGTCTTGATCTCATAAAGAAGTCATCTGAGTATTGGGAAAAAATGTCTCAGGAACCACACTGAGAAATTCAATAGAAATTTTCCAAGTGTGAGAAACACTGGATTAATATCAATCGAGTGATAAAATATATCGGATTCCCCGATTTCAGCACACTCAATGACTTTGTCGACTTGTGTGACATCATCGAATCACACACCAAGCAAGATTCATTATGGGCTGAAGAACTAGAAAAGGTGATAGACACAACGTCAGGTCAGGTGCAATGGTTTATGGAGCACCCAATCAAATCTTGGGTTGTGTTACAACAGATAAGTGCCAGTCTGGTCAAGTATTGGGCGCATGTAGTGGAGATCAGAGAAATTTGCACGACCCCAATGGAACAACACAGATTTACGTACACCCACACCTGTGTCATTAAAATGATCACATTCCTAGTGTATAAATCTCTAAAACTGATACACAATGTTATTCAGTGTGTTTTATGCAATTCCTCCAGGTGTCACTACTTGGAACCTCTCAGAAAAGGAGTTAAAGCAAAAATGGCATACCTTGTTGAATTCTAGATTATTCTAGAGAATGAACTTGTAGAGCATTCCCCACATGAAATGTTTGTTGAATTGATATAAAAATATTGCATAGCATACTAAATACTGTACCCTAACCAACACATTTTGTCTCACTTAATTTTGATCTTTTATGAATAAGGTATGACGTTTTTACCCGAAACACTTATTTTTGAATAGTTTCAGGACTAGCCACAAACCCTATTTTCCACGGAGTGTAACTCCCAAAATACAACGACCCACAAGATGATTTTTTTACCACAGATACTTGGGTATGTTTTATCAATGGAATAACAATTTCATAGTCTGAATCATTATATAAAAACATTTATAGCGAAAATGGTGAGATGATCTGTAAATAACATACCTTAGAAAGCACCATCAAAAGAATGTATCCTTCCTTGCATTTCGGCCTTCTTTTCTTCACCTTCCCTCGGAAATTTGGCTTAGATATCCTTTCTTACCTCAGACACCTATATATATTCAATATGCTCAAGTGTGATTAAATTGAGAGAGCCTTACCTCCTATTTATACTCTCCAAGTAGCTTCCTTAAAAACATCTTCTAGGTCACTTGGCCCACTTTCCTTATTTTAGGGTTAACCCACTTCTAGTTTCTCCATTAAATTTATTATTGAAATAATTTATTTTGTATTCACTTTGAATTATAATACATTCATCACTTCACTTTATTATTTACCTTTTAAAATATCTTAAACCACTTTGACTACTTTGACCTTTTGGGGCTTCTAGATGACATATGAGGGTCCTCCAACTTCGTAAGGCCATAACTCTCAAATCGTGAAGAGTTATGTGACATTACACATACCACCAGAAATGGAATGACATGCACTATCCATATAGAATATTATTACCTTCAAATATAGAAAAAATCATACCGTTATCCATCAAACAAACTTGGGTCCATTGCCCAAACCTGGTTTCTCCAACTTCACATGGTCATAACTCTCTAACCGTGAGGAGATATGTGAAGTTCTACATACCACCGGAAATGGCATGAAAACCACTATCCATCTAGGATAGTTTCCCTGAAAAATTCATGGTCCTTCATCTCATTATTCCACAATTAATCATGGGTTCTCTTACTCCGCAAAGCGTCTTCCCATGAGGGCTTTCACCATAAGGGGACCACTTCAGAGTTCATCCATATTTACTTATTATCAAACATGAAAAAACAATAATGAGTCATATTTACATCAAACAATATTGGGTCCATTACCCAAACCTTTGTGCTACGGGGCTTTCTTCAAGGGTTGACATCAATGACAACCAACCTTAATCAACAAGGCAGTTATCGGTTACAGAATCTGAGGGGGGAACCTGACGCCCTCCCAGTAAATGGCCAAGACCTAAAAAAATATTTCCATATATATATATATATATATAGATATATATATATATATATATATATATAGATATATTGTACATCTTGTGTGTGTTTTTTCATGATTTTTTTGTTTTAGCTAGGTCAATTGCAAAATGCATTTTTGTTGTTTTATTTTTTCTATTTGGATTTTTGTGCTTTTGAAGATTTTGTTTGGAAGGAAAATGGTCGACCCTAAAACATGCGACAGAGCAAACTATCTTCCTAACTCTTCGCTCACATTCAAACATGAGAAGTGTTGGGGAACCTGCAATTGTTTGAGGGGCTCTCTATATAACCCGCACAGATAAAAAAACTTGGAGAAATGTAAAAAGTGTTTTCCTGGTGGTCTGGTAAAACCTTAAGGGAAAGAAGGAAAGCTAGAAAGGACTACATGCACCTCAGATTCAGAGCTAGTAAGTTTCACCTTAACCCTCTCATCTTGCAAAATAACGGACGTCATCCTCTCCCACTCACTCAGGGCATTCTGCTGAAATAAAAGTTAACTATATCAAATGAGCGCACAATAGGGGAGGGTATGTAGATATCTTCTTCGAGGCTATGGATGCTCGTTGGCAGCAGATCAAGGTCTGTGACGTCGGGGTGACTCTGTCGGGGCTATGGACGCTTGCTGGTAGCGGAGCAACATTGTAGCAAGTGAGTAGAGGCAACAAAGGGCATGGTGCATGTGAATACTTTGGTAGACTCTTGTCAAAAAGGGCATGAGCTAGGGTCATAGGAAAATAAGGTGGAATTAAGGTTGAAAATCCCACAGGTAGACCCGAAGGCATCAACTGGAAATTTTCAAATGGAAAGGTAAAAGAGGATCTAATATAAAACCAGTTAAGGTCCCCACCAGATTTTTCATGAACTGAGTCTGAAGCAGGAACAGAGATTATGCTTTCACCCAGTAAGTCACCATTTGTTGAGCACTCAACACACCCTAAAAATCATATGTCAAATTCTATGTTTTGGGTACCACTTGATCTTTTTCATTGTCTGATTCGACTTTATTGTAAAAATTGTTTCTTTTGCTTATCACTTTGATTCTAATTTAAGTCTCTCAAAGTTAAATTGAATATGTGAAAACCCATAACTTAAAATACTAATATTTAAATAAAGAATCGACAACCCAAAAAATTTCCCCAACGCGCTCAGAGAGTCGACATCGAGAATATTTAAAGACGAAGTCAAATCATTCAAAGAAACCTTAGTCGTTGAGCGTCGATCTTCACTGGCATCGGCAGAAGGAAGTTTTCTTTGCAACGATCATCATACAAATATATCGTCGATGACAAATCCCCTTCGACATCGGTAAAAGGTGAGGAAAGTAAAGGTTAACAAAGAAGGCAATGACATCGCCAATACTCGATACCCGACGTGCTTAGAAAAATCGGAGAAGACCAAGTCGAGATAGACATTCAGACCATGCTAAAGTTTTCTCCGATAGCTGACTTCCGAAAACATTTCGGCATCGAGATTTTGTAAACACAAAACCAAAGGAAACTATGTGATAGGTTTGTCCCTGAACGTCGATCCCTGATACCTTTCGGCATCGACATTTCTAGGTTTAGTTTAGAGCACACACCCTGAAAGAAGTCTCGACCATTACCCATGAGCTAAGTCACTGGTCTTCATTGCCACGTATCCTGAGTTGGTTGTGCCACATCAGCACTGTACAATTAAAGAAATCAGCGTCAGAGGTTTTCCGCAAAAGAATATCAACAAAAAACACCCGTAACACCTTGTCGTTTTCCGATCCACCCACTAAGAAATTGGCACGATGGGATATTTTAGCACTAGATATGTTGCAATCCATAGCATTTAAGGGACTAATTAATTCCAAATCTCACATTAGTTTCTAATTCATGCGTGAATCAAAATGACCATTTGAATTTACCGATACAATGCACGACCCTCTGCACCTCCACCATCAACCCATGATTAATTGAATTGCAGAGATTCAGCAAAGGATTTTGTTTGATTTTCACTCATAACCCAAGTTAATTGGTTGATACGACACAATATTTTCTTCCTCGTTTAAATTCTTTCGAGTTGTTCATAAACAAGATCATCTACGCAAAGAAGTTCAGAGCATCCAGAGGAGCGAGACGAGCAATTCAGAAGAAGTTTCCAAGGTCCCATGAGTAATAAACAACAGCTTTAGCAAGAATTATAGGTATGTACCAATCTATGGATTTTTTATGCTTCACCTCATACAATATTTATTCGGTGTTACTCTGTATGCATGCCCTAAAGATTTATTTTGATGGAAGGAACAATGCCTCTAAAGAACCCAAGTACTAGGAAATCACTGAGGGCGCCCAAGTTGAAAGAATCAGAGGTAGGATAAGGCTCATCCCCAGGGCCAGCAAAGCAATTAGAATTCACTCCCAGGTCGGAACCAGTCATGAGGACATCCACCAAGAATATTTTCACTGAGCCTCTAGCCTTTGGAGACACAGAAGAAACCATAGGGACCAAGGTAGTACTCTCACATTGGGGAGAACTCTTCAAGAAGATCAAGTGGGAAGAATTCCCCTAATATACCTCGCACAACAACCCTGATATGAGGAGGCTCAACGATGAAGTTTTTTTGAATATCTGAAGATCGTACCTGCATATGGAAGCAAGAAGAACTCTAGTATTCCCTTTTATAGAATTCCTAAAGTGGCTTATCAGCCACACAGACACACAAAAATGTTTGGTCAATGATGACAATGGCGAGTGTGTCGGGTTCTTCCTTCCGGTGGAGGTGCATACTTAATACAATCTCATAGACCCGGAGGAGCGCCTGAACATCGATTTTGTTATAACATTCTATGAGAAACACAAAACCAGTCGAGTGATGGCTTCATGGTGGAGAGAGGATAAAAAGGACACCACTCATACCCTTGGCTGGTACCCGACGACCAACTTAAGAGAGTCATATATCTATCTAATGGCCCTCATATGTCGGTTGTATGGGGAGAAATATTGTTCCATGTTTTAATAGGAATGGATGCCTCTAGCTTACACAGTAGCCATTTCTGGGAGAGGTTTTAGCTGGGGTGCCATCATTTTCAAGTAGCTGAGCATTTGCATTCAATAGACTCAGACGATGAAAGAAGGAGAGACCCCATCCTTCTGAATGGATTCTTATTTATTGGACATCATTTGTGCCAGAAATTCCTTTTCCAGAATGAACTTGAGCTGGCATGCCTCAGAAATCCTGGTCCATGTATATTTCGGCATCTTATGGGAGAACAAGTACAAGAAATCTTACTCCCTCATCTGCGATCAATTCATCGTGCGTATTCATTTTTTTTTGTTCAAGAAAGAGTGCCCAAGACTGTGTCCAAAAAGATGATATCAAAGGTTGGCCACTGCTATCTGGATAAGCTTGATACCTACATTAGGTTTTTCAGAGCCACCGGAGCACCACACCTTTTACCGATGTATGTCCCTGATCGACTAGTAGTAGGGGAAATCTGCTACCAGACCATCCTGCAAGGTTACAATGCTACTTTGGTAAAAGATAAGAAGCGAGCATTCATACCTTATGGATTCCATATAGGTTTCTACATGGTAAATGACACCACTCAAGACAAACAGGAAGGGTTGAACCAATTGGATTTTCGATTCCAGATTGGTTGTTTTCTTAAGCATGACCCAAAAGTTCTAGTCCTGAAGCATGCATCCCAAGTATCATCCTGCTGGCCATACGCCCGTGACAGGTTTGAAGATGAGATCTTCATGAAAAATTCTCAGGGTTGGGATGAAGTTGTGGCAAGGATGACTAATCCTAGGATGACCAAGTTCAAAGCCATGAGCCTAGATGAACAAGCGGAAACCCTAGAACAATTGGTTCAAGGAACCCTCAGGGCCAGGGAAGAAATGATAGCCACAGAAGCAACAAATATTCCTGAAGCAGTCTTGGTACAAGGAAGAGGTTTTCCTATGGAACTGGACATGCGGGAAAGGGGATATTTCATTTTAGAGAAATTGCAGTAGATGATTTGATCGATTGCAGGATTATTCAGACATCGTAGAAATCATAGGATCCCTGGAAGATAACCCATGTGTAATCCAAGCAGGCCCAAGCAACCCTGAATTTATAGACCTTGAAGAAATTACCAAGTTAGATGACCCTGAAGTCACGACGCAATAGGTTGGATCCTCGAAAGGTATTTCAGCTCATCTAGAGATCGTTGAAGCATCGCAAAGGACTGGTGCAGTGAACCCCTTGAGAGAGTTTATAGATGATGATGAGAGCCCAGAGGTATCTCTTGGGACCCTTATGCATGTCAAATAAGAAAAGGGACCTCAGAAGACATCTTCTCCTCTCCCCAACATCCAAACCTAGGAGGTCCCACAAAAACAAAAGGAAGTCAAAAGTGTCCCAGACACTAAGTTACCCGATGCATCAGCAACCCAAGCAGATAGTCCTAGAGACGAGTCGAGGTTAGGTGGGCTAGAGGAAAGAGCCCTACATCAAGAAATCAACATTTCAACAGTCAATGAACAAGTAAGGATCGATTCTATCCTTGACACCTCTATTTCAATCGGTACTCAAACACCCGATGAGAGACAAACAGAAGATGGGGCTTTGGAGCATAACTAGGAAGCTATAGAACCCAATCTTGAACAAGTGTACACCATCGAAAGTCTGGGGAATACACTCACATGGGGGGATCGGAAGATTCCCAAACCCATGGATGAAGTAGATGACATATAGGCCATATCTTATGACGGGAAAAGGAAAGCTATCATCCAGCAGACCACCAAGAAAACGAGGATCACTTTGGATTGCTCTATCCTCATCACTACAGAGGAAAATTTGAAAAACATATAAAATGCCAAAACATTCGAACTTATTGGTGTAGGGAGAGAGATCTTAGACACCACCCTAGACAGAGCTAAAAGAGATGAAAAGGAGTTGGCCACCGCCCTAAAAGAAATACAACATTTGGGCACTTGTCTAAGTACTATCAGGACACCACATGGGATGCAGTATACTTAAGCAGCGAATTCTAGGAGGTCTATAGAAAATTCATAGATGAGTGACACTTATTCACCACAAGAATCGTTGAGCTATAGTAGGACACCCTCATGGCACTCACGACGTGCAAGGATATGGAGAGGTCATACAAAAAGAGCAACAAGACGTGGAAACAGTCGACTACATTGGTGTAGTCCAACAGGGATAAGATAAAGAAGAAAACGACATTCGGGTGTTGAACGAGAGCAGTCTTGATTGCATAAAGAATTCATCCGAGTATTGGGAAAAAATGTCTCAGGAACCACACCGTGAAGTTCAAGAGAAATGGGCAAAGTGTGAGAAACACTGGATTAAGGTCAATCAGGTGATGAAATATATCAGATTCCCTGATTTCGGCACACTCGATGACTTTTTCAACTTGTGTGACATCGTCGAATCGCACACCAAGCAAGATTCATTATGGGCTGAAGAACTAGCAAAGGTGACAAACACAACGTCAGGTCAAGTGCAACGGTTTATTGAGCACCCGATCAAATCTTGGGTTGTGTTACAGCAGATAAGTGCCAATCTGGTCAAGTATCGGGTGCATGTAGTGGAGATCAGAGAAATTTTCACGGCCCCAATGGAACAACACAGAGTTCCATACACCCACACTTTTGAGGAGTTGTTCATCAATTGGTCAGAATACGAGAAATATCACCCGATTAAAGTGATACCTTGAGATAACTCCTAGACAAACTGATAGGAGAGTGCCACGTGGTGAATTTTTTTCTACTTATCTTCACTTAGTCGTTATTTCAGTTGATTTTTATGTTATAAATAAGAGCATTGACCAAGTAGTTAGGGGTCGATGGTTGTTGTAAGAAACTCTCATTTCTGGTTTTGTTAAGAATTATTTTGGATTTGCCTTTAATTTAGAAGTCCTTCTGGACCACAGAAAAAAGTTGTGTTTTCATCAAAGGGGTGTATGATTGGATGTGGAGAAGAACTATTTCCTATCTCGTCCCATGAACGTATGTTGTAACAAGTAGCTATTAAATCTATTTATAAGTTATCTGATGCAATGTTTTTATAGTTCTTTTCTTTAATGATGAAGATTAATTGTTGTGTTATTATGTGATGGATGATTAGAGTTAAGTGAATTATTTTACTTGTCGTTATTTTATCACATGTGTGTTTTCTTTTGCCAATTAATATCTCAGCCGGAAATTGGAATACTCACACAGTTAACATATTAGTACTAGGCCTATGGTAGACGATCTTTGTCTGCATGCTTCAGCAACGAGTTATCCCAAGATCATCCTCTTCTCCAATTGTTAAAAACTTTCCCCATTTTGTTACCAAGTTGGTTTATATCGGCTTCAATCTTATATCGGTCCCACCTAAGAGAAAATAAAAAAAGAGAAAGTCCATACTGAAGGAGACACATTCGCAAGAAAACTTAAAGCCCATCGATTAATTGGTCGGATCACAAGATCTGGAGAACCATTCCACTATTAAACGATGCATAGTCTAATTGGGCCTCAATGGCGGGTTTGGTTCCTAATGTTGAACTAAAGGGATTTAGGACCCATCAACAGGATTAATACAATCTTTAATCAAAATAAAACTAGACTTCCAAAGTTGAAAAAATGGTCCAAATGCAAAAAACAAACAAACCATTAAAAATTTCCAAGATATCAAAGTTACAAATCCAAGAAGTTTCACACACTTGAGTCTTGAATGAGCCCATTCTTTCTTAGAAGTTAGCGAAAGTCATGTTAATTAATTATTTAGCCTTTAATACTAGGACACTATCTATGTGAAGAGATATGTCTCAAGTTTCAACTTCATCAAATGCCATCTTCATTTCCTGTCATAGATAGAAAAAAAGAGAATGTCTTAGTTAACTATCAAACCATAAAACTTAAAACAGCTTGGATCAAATAAATGTAGTTTCAATGTTACACTATTTAATACAAAATATAGAACCTACTTTTACCTTAAATGCAATATCAAACTTACAGATGGTAATCTTGCTCCTATAAAGAATTACCTTTTTCCATTGTACTCCAAAAATAGAGGAACAATTTGTTGGACACACCTACCACACTTAGAGGGGGGGTGAATGAGTGTGGGGATATTTTTCCCAAAA
>ML823530.1:37953-69230 GCA_009831015.1 Picea engelmannii
GGTTGATTACAGGTTGTTTGGCACAGGTTGGTGCATGGTTGATGCTCTTGTTTATGGTACAGATTGATATCTGTTGAGGATTGTTGCCTCATCTCAGTTGGTGCTGAGAATGCAAGATGAGTCTTGCATATAGAGCTAGTGCTATTGTAGAGTTGTACTCTATTTAGTTGTTGCTGATAAACCCCAAGGATTGTAGTCCGTAATAAAAAGAAAATTGTACATACATCTTGTGTTCTTTGTGTTCATTGTTGTGATGACTTGTTGATGATATATTACCGATATATGTTGCTGATATGTGCTCACATATAAATAGTTATAAATGACAACAATGGGTAATGAATAAATGTTGAATGCTAATTGATGAGTTTTTGTGCAAGAGGGAAGTTTTGGGAAAAAGATCCCCACACTCATTCACCCCCCCCTCTAAGTGTGGTAGGTGTGTCCAACAAATATATCATATCTCATACCGTTACACATCAAACAAACTTGGGTCCATTACCTAAAACTGGGTCTCCACCTTCTCATGGCCATAACTCTCTATCCGTGAGGTATTATGTGATGTTCCACATACCACCAGAAATGACATGACAAGCACTATCCATCTAGGATATTTTCATTGACAAGTTCACTTTCCTTCATCTCATTGTTCCACAATTAAGCATGGGTTATCTTACTCCACAAAGCGTCCTCTCGTGAGAGCTTTCACCATAAGGGGACCACTTTGGAGTTCATACATATTTAATTCTTATCAACCATGAAAAAACAATAATGAGTCATATTTACATCAAACAATATTGGGTCCATTACCCAAACCTTTGTGCTACGGGGCTTTGTTCAAGGGTTGACATCAATGACAACCAACCTTAATCAAAAACATGCACACTATGGTTTCCTTCAATATTACATCATCTCCTATCCCTTACTATACAAAAATTGGTTGTTAAAACTCTTTCCAAGTTTCCATATGAATTTCCCTTTTTCCCCAAGAAATTTGATACCCAATCTCCCCAATGTTGATTTTAATTTAGCCCCATGTTCTGAATTACTATGGGATGTGACTTTTTACATCCACCCACTTTCATGTATTCAACAGTTAGGCTCTCATACACTCAAGGGAAAGATTAGAATTTTTACTTGAAACAATAATTTTAGGAATGGTTTGGGTTTTAAGACACATGAATAATCCCCCCTTGGACCCATACACTCTTGTGGAAAACTCAAACCCCATTACCTTTTCCATGTCCATCTATAGTCGACATCACATTTTATTTATTAATTTGTGTATACAATGTTTACATATTACATCACTTGGTCGACATTCATATATCATATCTAAATTATATATCACTAAACATGGAATTAAAAATAGGGATGTTATAGTCCTCTCCCCCTACAATTATGCATCTTCCTTGGTGTGTAACACCCTACCAATATACATGCACAAAAATTACATCATAATACTTAGTATTTTTGTAAGTTCACAACTCCTGCAACAGTTACAACCATAAACCTCTTGTTCCCCTCAACTTTCAAAACCTAATGAAGTGTACTCACTTCTATGTGTCGCAGTCCCTTAGGTTTTGCCACTCCCCTTCCATAGCTCCAACACATATTGGAAAATAATATCCAATATGTGGTCCCAAAAATTGTACCTGCCCAAAACATAGCCTTCCATAATTACATACAAATGCACGTTCAATTCTTTTTTTTTAAGTTTTCAAAAGAACTACTGGTATTCCTCTCACATGGTCTCTTCATTCTCCCATGTAGTGTACTCGTGACCATATAAAATCATTTGAACCTTTACCAAATCGATATATTTGTTATTAATAACTTTTAATTTCCAATCTAGGATGTGTGTCAATTGTACTTGAAATTTTCCTTTGTGTTCCACCTCGATCACAGTCCAATCAATTACATGGTTAGGATTAGGCATGCATACTTCTTCAATAAAGACACATGAAACACATTATGAATTATCATGGATGCAAGCAATAGAATAATGTATGCAACTGGGTCTATCTTCTCCAACACTTCAAATGGACCATAGTATATTGTTGTGAACTTTGGGAAACTTCTTAAACTTACAAAGCTCTGTTTTTCTAAATTTACTTTTAAAAACACATGCTCACCAACTTTAAATTCCTTGCAAATCTTGTTTTTATCTACATAAATATTTTTCCTATCCTATGAAACAATTAAATTATGTCATATATTTACCCTCTTCTCTTCCATTTTCCTTAGCAATTCTAGCCCAATAACTGCTCGATTTGTCGGGTTATCCTATCTCACTAGGAAGTTGATTTTTTTTCCATACAATGATTCATATGGACTTATTATCCCCTACCATAGGGATAACTAAGGAGATCATGTATAGAGGCCCACATGTCATAGACATGGAGTGTCGAGATTTAGACGACTTGAGAATGGCCTCGAAGGGCCCCTCTTTTCTTCAGTGGAACCCATTTATCAACAACAACAATATCTATCCCACCAACCTAGTCCTGAAGTAGCAGTAAGTATTGCTCCATAAGGTAATGAGTCTGGGTACCGTGGTATGTATCATTCTGACTATTGAAGCACTTGAATATGTTGCATTGAATTCTCTTTCATTTCATAATGTTTTCTTGGAAATCATGTTCTTTAACTTGTTCATGCTTGGAAAGGTGACATGATTCCATAGTAAGTTGATATCCCTTTAGGATGGTTTTCCACTAGGTGGGACGAAAGGTCATCATATGTTCCCTCCATACTTACCACTTTCCATCTATATTCCTCTCATTTCCCCCTACCTTTGTTCGGGCATTGGGATTTTCCACAATAGGAAGGGTTGTACCTTGCCTTGTGGGAAGAAGGGGCTAAAGGCCTAGGGGATAATAGTAGCTGAAAAAAATTTAAAATCCAAAGATGAACATTTGAGATGCTTCACCTAGGGATTCCTGAGAAAGAAATAAAAATATTCTCAGTAAGAAAAGGGAAACCATAAGATAAATAAACACTAAAGGTATTAGTTGGTGGACAGGAGGTCTCATCATGATCCAACCTATTATGACCATGGGCATGTAGTGGTATGACACTACCATATGAATGGTCACCAAAAAGGGGTAGTGGCTCTTGGTGGCATAAGGAAGAGAAATGCGGTCTCATCACGAGCCATCATTCTCATCTCCATGAACTACTTGTGGATACTTTTGTCACCTATGGTCATCAATCTAGGACAGCGTCCCTCAACTCTTCCCTTGAAGCATAAAAGAAAAAGATAAAAAATAATGAAGCTAAGAAGAAAAAGTAGTGGATGGGCTAGGAAACAATGACATCTATGACACGGTGCAACTCGCCCTCTACAAAATGAAACCATAGGTAAGATCTATATTTTCTTGTTATCAATGAACCTCATGCCACCTCATACAGTTACATGACCTAGATTGGTTCACACTTGGGAAACAATGCAAACTTAAGGAGGATTATCCCAATAAGACACCGTGAGACCTTCTACAAACCTAACTTGTTAGATTGCATAACGTATTTGATCATTTGCGTGGGTAAAGGGGGGTTTGATGCACATGTTTGGGTAATTTAATTATTGGATATGATTTGCATATCACGATCCCTGTGACTTATGAACCACTGGTGTACGCACTTTTTGTTTCTATAGGACCTTTCTCGGTGGAAAGGTACACATGGGGGAATGATTAGGTCAGACCTTCATGGGGATGAAATCCCATAAATGGATATTGTAACCCAAACCAGGGGCAATAAGACATCATATATTTGCACCAAGAAGAAAGAAGGACGTCACCTTGGAGGCACCTTGGCATACCTAGACCCTGAGGGATATTTATTTTCCACCTGGATGCTGACCTTTAAGATATCATGACATCACCATCATGACCCTACATGTCATCCAGATATAGGGTTTTCATTTTGAGGGAAGTTGTGAGATATTTAGCATGTGTGGGCATCATCCAGGGCCTTTGGAGGAAAAATGTTTAGCATATTTAGCCCAGCGTTCCACCTTAGGGGCTCAATGTTAGCCTAAAAAGGAATGTTGTCTCCCTTTGAAGTGTTTTTATATGATAATTAATTTTATTTACGTCTAATTTGAATTTATTTGTAAATTGGCCAAGTCGGCTTTTATTTGACCTACAATTAATTAAAGGTCACCAATTTTGTATAAATAAACAAAAAGTATATTCATTTTTAGATCACCACTTCTCACACAAGAGGAGAGGTCTGAAATTTGCTCCCTAGTCAGGGCTTGTGGCTGAAATTATGAATTGCATTTTTGTATAAGTCTGATTTTTTGCAAGTGGATCAATCTTGGAGGCTTTTATGGTGATCTTGCATGGCATTTTCATGATTATTCTTGGTGAAAGTAGGTAAAATCTGCATTTTTGACATTTATTAAATGGTTTATGTATGGATTTATTTTCTCATACAAGATTATGAGATTGCATGGTATACTTAATGCTTGAAGTAAGGAACTTAATTTGCTACTTTCTTACTTTTAATTTGCCAAAGTTTTTCATTGATTTGATCAAGTAATTGGTAAAACCCTAGAGCCCTAATTTGATAGGACTGCATGGTTTTGACCTAGTTATATTTTCCTAAGTGTTTCCCATAAAAATCATAATGAGAGCAAGGTGTTAGGGCCTAGAATATCCTGCACCCTAGTATATTGTTTCTTTAGGAAAATTCATAGGGGGACTTAACTTACTACTTCTCCTACAGATTCTCCCTCTTAGACATTTATGCACTATCAAAAATGATTTGCAGCCTTAGAAGAATCCTCCACTTGACTCCATAAACCCTAGAATGCACTAGTTCTATCCTCTTTCTTATTGAAGGATTGATCAAATGCTCAAACACACTTGAATCTTTTTCTTACTTCTACCAACTCTTTTCTAGACTAATTCACAAGTTAACTTGTTGTTGTTATAAATATTTTCTACAGCCATACTAATATACATTAATTTGTTTAATACACTTACATAAATTGCATGTAACTCACTCAGAAATTGCTTGTGATAATTGCCAAACAATCTAATTGACAAATGTTAAGTTTACATGGCGTTTTCTTGCAATTCTGAGCACTAATACTTGTTGTTGTTACAAAATATTTATATAGCCATCTAAATGCATCAAATTCACTATAAAATTGACATTTAATTCTAGTTAGACATTGATAAAATTGCTTGTGACAATTAATTATCCTTCTTCCTAGTTAAATCTACCTTTTCATTGTCTTTTCAAACAATTCCAAGACATATTTACTACACTTGTTACAAAATACTTATTGTTGTTATAAAATTTTATATTGTTGCATCTTTATATCCACTAGCTTATTTTTCAAAGGTTCATGGTATTATGAAGCAATAACATCACTTAGTACTTGAAATCTTCCATATTGTCTCTTTGTTGTATTTTTATGGGCATGTACACTTCTCTTACCATTTCTTCATCACTTAATACCTTAAGAACCTTATAACTTGAGTGAATAGTGTGAGGGGGATTTTCTTCCATCCTTTCCTTAGTTTTATTAGGCCTTTAGGTCATTGGGGATGTCTCCCTTCGGGTAACTTTGATATACTCCTAAATAGAAAGGCGTTTCCTATTAAGGTGACATTGATAAGTCATCCCTTGTTACACAAATATTTCATTTACTTGCCTTGGTATTTGGGCAATTATAGATTGTGTGATAACATTTTGGCTTCGTTGCCAGGGAACATCGAGTCAATTTTCATTGAATTTCACTTTTCGATAAGCCTTTATCCAAATCCTTTAATTCACTTAGCTTACTTGGCGACTTCAGTGAGGGTGATACCCTCATCCATTTGATAATCATTAAGAGGATATTTGACGACTCCACTGACCTTTTCTAAGGTGCTACCTTACTCTCATCTTTGTGATATTTCCAAGATATGGGATCATGGAACCCCGAGAAAAAGTGTATATGACTATTTATTTCAAAAGTTTTCAAGTATACCTGCATTATTTTGGTACAAAATGGTCAAACAACTCTCCGATATTCGGAGGCGTCTCAAATACTCACATTGTATAATTCTTAAAGTATATAAATGAGATAGAATTGGAAGGGGATGATGTTTTGGTAAAATTGTTCATACATTCCTTGCCGTCCTTTTTCCAAGATTGGATTAAGGGTTGTTTCGAAGATAAGGGTATATCATCTTTCATAGACCTCATCAATATCTTTATTGAGTGTGTGAAACCACAATTCTAGACATATGAATATTCCCTTCAAAATATCGAAATAGACCTAGAAGACGAAGGATTCACCACTGAGATTGTGGAAGATCCCAGGGATGTGTACAATACTCAATACCAAGAACCCTCTTATATAGAAGGATAAATGTTTGAAGAAATTTTTCAACCCTTTGAATAGGAGGGATATTTTTCCCATGATTCAATAGAATTCAGTAAAGACTTGACTAAAGAAGTGAGTTATGAGGATGAAGCACTAGCATCCGCTTCTTCTCCCGATGATGCTCTCCAAGATCCTATCTCTCCTGCACAAGAACAAGACAATGAGGTGAGTCATTTTTCTTTCCAGGCTTTTGATGAAACTTTGTTCTATGATTCAAAAGGTGAAGAAGTAAAGGAACCCTTGGAAGAGATAGATCCTTCATTTTCGAATGAAGGTGAAAATATGATTAAAGAGATGAGTCTTTGGGATGATGCACTGAACCTTCTTCCATTTGATGAAGTCATATAAGCCATTGATTCTCCTGCATAACAAGAAGTAAACACGGTAAGTTATTTTCCTTTCCAAGATTTTGATGATGCTTTATTTTATGATTTGGAAAGTGAAGAAGTATTAGAGGATCCCTTGGATGCATTAAATCCTGCATGTTATGATAAAGGTAGTGACATGGTTGATAATATTTATGAGTTCATACATGTTGGAAGACATAAGTGGGATGTTATTGGTTTTGACGAGGATCCCATTTATGATATGGAAGGATATCTCTGAATGTTTCCTTTACAACAATCATATGATGTTCCTAATAATTTTGATGTTTGTCAACAAGATGATGATATAATTACAAAATCACCCAAGGATGACCTAGTGTAATTTTCTCTTGATGATTTTCAGTCATACCTTGAGAATTTTGATGAGTATTCCTTTGAGCACTTGGATTTATTCTATGAATAAGATTATCAACTGTCATTGTGTTCAAATTTTGATAAAGGTGAGAACATTTCTTTTCCGAAGCAGGATACGTGTGACAAGGTTTTACAACCTCCTTTGATTACTTTCCCTTGCTATGTCACCAAGGGTGTAGTTGGGAAACATTTCCCTTTTATTGAGATTTATTTGGGGCAAATACTTCTTTTAGAATTCAATGGTAGGTTGAATGTCTTAATAAGAATTTTATTATTTCATTATTTTTTATTGAATCCCTTATAAAATTATCGATCGTCCTCTGGGTTCTTTCTAATATCTTTCTAGACCTCAGGATGTGATGATTTCCAACGTAACCAACCTTCAGACTCTTTGAGTCAGTCATTCGAGCCTTTTATTTTTCACAATCCTTTTATAAAATGGATAGAGAAATTTCCTAGAAGTATGACTTGGCATAATTTTGTCCCTCCCTCATGCCTCCATGAGCTAGACTTTATGATTTCCGATGATGTGATGCATGCCCTAACTCATGTTATTTTTTTTCTTAACTTGTCATTGTTTTGGTTTATGATGAAGCGCATAGGTAGGTATTATGAGATATTGCTAGGATGGTTTCACTGCTTATTTAACTACACCTAACATTCAACCAATAGGTAAGTAGATTAGGTAGGCATTTTCATCCATTGTATATACCATCTGCATATCATTATAGTATAGTTGTAGTTTCATTTTCATATTGTGTTCTTCCATTTTGTATATATGCATGCTTATGATTATATGTTAGATTAGAGACACTCTTTAATTTATTATATCATATATGAGAAAAGGGTGATGTCACCACCCTAAGGATTACTGATGCATTTTGTTGAGATATAGCAGTCACAGGTAGTACCATAGATGTTGAGGTTATCATGTTCTCTATGGTGAGAACATGTCCCCTAGTTGGAGCCAGATGTTATCCCCTACCCTAGTGATAACTAAGGATATCATTTATTGAAGCCCATAGGTCCTAGACATGGAGTTCCGAGAGTGGAATGACTTGATCATGACCCTCAACGGCCCATGTTTTCTTCAGTGCAACCCATTTATTAGCAGCACCAATATCCATCCCACTAGCCTAGTCTTGAAGTAGCACTAATTCTTCCTCCATAAGGTAACGAGTCTGGGTATCATGGTATGTATCACTTTGATTATTGAAGCACTTGAATATTTTTCATTGAATTCTCCTTCATTTTGCAACGTTTTCTTAGAAATTATGCTCTTTAACATGTTCATACCTGGAAGGGTGACATGATGAAATAGTAAGTTGATCTCTCTTTATGATGGTTTCCCACTATATGGGTATATGAAAGGTCATCGTCCATTCCCTCCATACTTACCACTTTCCATCTATATTCCTCTCATTTCCCCTCTACCTTTGTTTGGGCATTCAGATTTTCCACACTAGGAAGGGTTGTACCTTGCCTTGTGGGAAGAAGGGCTAAAGTCCTAGGGGGAAAAGGTAGCTGGAAAAAAATTAAAATCCAAAGATGAACCTTTGAGATGCTTCGCCCAGGGATTCTCGAGAAAGAAATAAAAAACTTCTTAGTAAGAAAAGGAAAGCCATAAGATAAATAAACACTCAAGGTATTAGTTGGTGGATGGGAGGTCTCATCATGAGCCAACCTATTATTACCATGGGCATATAGCGATATGACACTAGCATCCATCTGGTCACCAAACTAGGGTAGTATCTCTTGGTGGCATAGCCAAGAGAAAGGGGGTCACATTACGAGTCAACATTCTCATCTCTGTGAAATGCTCGTGGATAATGTTTTCACCTCTGGTCACCAAGCCAGGACATTGTCCCTCAATTCTTCCCTCAAAGAATAAAAGAGAAAGATCAAAATCAATGAAGCTAAGAATAAAAGGAAATGAATGGGATAGGAAACAATGAAATCTATGACAATGTGCAACTCGCCCTCTACAAAGGAACCCACATGTAATACCTACATTTCCCTGTTATCACTGCACCCCATGCCACCTCATACACTTACATGACCTGTATTGGTTCTCACTTAGGAAACACCCTAAAATTAAGAAGGATTAGCCCAATAGGACACCCTAAGACCATCTCCAAACCTGACTTGTTAGATTACATAACGTCTTTGAGCACTTGTCTGGATAAAGGGGAGTTGGATGCACCTGTTTGTGTAATTTAATTTTTGGATGTGATTTACATGTTATGATCCCTGTGACTTATGAACCACTGGAGGGCATACTTTTGTTGCTATAGGACCTTTCCCGGTAGACATGTACACATGGGGAAATGATTAGCTTTGACCTTCATGGGGATGAAATCCCACAAATGGATATTGTAACCCCATCCAGGGACAAGAATACATCAAATATTTGCACCAGGAAGAAAGAAGGACATCACCTTGGAGGAATCATTGTTGACCTAGACCCAAAGGGAACTTTATTTTCCACCTATACATTGACCTTTGAGAGCCCATGATATCATCATCATGACCCTGCATGTCATCCAGAGCTAGGGTTTGCATTTTGAGGGAATTTGTGAGTTATTTGGCATGTGCGAGAATCATCCAAGGCCTTTAGTGGCCAAACGTTCAACATCTAGAGCCCAACATTCCACCTTAAGGGCTGAACGTCACCCTAGAAGGGCATGACATCACCCTTGTAAGTGTTTTTAGATGCTAATTAATTGTATTTATGTTTAATTTGAATTTATTTGTAAATTGGCCATGTCGGACTTTATCTGACCGCAAATTAATTAAAGGTCACCAATTTTGTATAAATAAACAAAAAATACATTCTTTTTTAGATCACCACTCATCACATAAGAGGAGAGGTATGAAATTTGTGCCCTAGTTAGGGATAGTGGATGAAATTGTGAGGTGCACTATTGTATAAGGATGATTTTTTGCAAGTGGATCAATCTTGTAAGCTTTTATGGTGATCTTGCATGGTATTTTCATGATTATTCTTGGTGCAAGTAAGTAAAATTTTCATTTTTGTCATCTATTGAATGGTTTATGTATGGTTTTATTTTCTCATGCAATATTATGAGATTGCATGGTATGCTTAGTTCTTGAAGTAAGGAACTTAATTTTCTACTTTCTTACTTTATATTTGCTAAATCTTTTCATTGATTTGATCTAGTAACTAGTAAAACCCTAGAGACCTAATTTTCTAGCACTCCAAGGTTTTGACCTAGTTATGTTTGGCTAAGTTTTTCCCATGAGAAGCCTAAGGAGATCAAGCTGTTAGGACCTAAAATTTTCACACCCTAGTATCTTGCTTATTTAGGAAAATGCATAGGGGGACTTAAGTTACTACTTCTCTTACACATTCTCTCTCTTAGACTTTTTTGCACTATCAAAATCGATTTGCGGCCTTCGAAGAAGCCTCTAGTTGACTTTATAAGCCATAGAAGGAACTAGTTCTAGCCTCTTTCTTATTGAAGTATTGCTCAAAAACTCTTCCTTGAAGATTTTTCTTACTTCTACCAACTCTTAACTAGAGTAATTCACTAGTTAACTTGTTGTTGTTACAAATGTTTTCTACATCCCTACTAATCTAAATTAATTTGTTGCATACACTTACATAACTTGCATCTAACTCACTCAAAAATTGTTTGTGATAACTTCCAAACAATCTACTTGAAAATGCTAAGTTTACATGGTGTTTTCTTGCAATTCTGAGAAATAATACTTGTTATTGTTACAAAATATTGCTACATCCATCTAACTATAGAAAATTCACAGCAAAATTGACATTTAATGCTAGCTACACATTGCTAAAATTTCTTGTGACAATTGATTATCATTCTTCCTAGTTAAAGCTACCTTTTCATTGTGTTTTCAGGTAATTCCAAGGCATATTTCTTGCATCTGTTACAAAATACTTATTGTTGTAATAAACTTTTATATTGTTGCATATTGATATCAACTAGCTTATTTTTTAAAGGTTCATGGTCTTATGAAGCACTAGCATCATTTGGTACTTGAAATCTCCCATATTTTCCCTTTGTTGTCTTTTTTCTGGGCAAGTACACTTCTTTTACTATTTCTTCATCCCTAAAATACCTTAAGAACCTTTTTGCTTGAGTGAACGGTGAGAGGGGTATTTTCTTGCATCATTTCCTTAGTTTTATAATCCATTTAGGTCACTTGGGATGTCTCCCTTGGGGTAACTTTGATATAATCCTAAACAAAAAGGGTTTTCCTATTAAGGTGATAGTGATAGGTCATCCCCTGCTACACAAATATTGCATTTACTTTTCTTGGTATTTGGGAAAGTACAAATTGTGCAATAACAATACTAATATTCAATGATTCCTAATACCTATTATTGTAATAAAATTAAACTATATCAATGTAGACTTTCCACTTGGAAGGGAATTTCATTACATACATTCTTAACATATCCTTAATTATCTTGTTAGTCCTCTTTGTTTGTATGTTTGAGTCTAGGTGATATCTTGTACTAATCTAGATTTGTCCCAAATCCTTTAAACAACCCATTCTTGAAATTTCATGTGAACTTGGGACCTCTATCAGAAACAATTGCCTTAGGCACACCATTTATCCTGGAATTTCCTTCATGTAAATTAATGCAATGTTGGTTTTCTTATGAGTTGTCTTCATTGGAATAAAATGTTCAATCTTATTTAATTTATCCACCACTTCCATGATGGAATCACACTACCTCACTATTATGTGTAGCTTAGTAATAAAATACACTATAACAATGTCCCATTTCCACTTAGGCCCAATGTGAAATGACTATAGTAGTCAAATTAAATGTCTATGTGAAACATTTAGCTTTTAACATTCTAGGCATTTGTCTATGTAATAAGGCACCTATTTCTTGATTTCTGGCAAAATGTATTGGCTTCTTACAACTTCATTTGATCTTTTATATCATGGGAGCCCATCATAAGGTACATTGTGCATTTCCCGCATCATTATATTTTTCATCTCTTTGGAATTTGGAACATATAAAATTCCCTTGTACATGAGTACTCCATCCTATTTCATATCATTATCTTTAAATTTCTTCTAAATATTTCCTTGTTGTAATTTTTCTTTTATTTGCAAATAGTGTTGACTAGAATTTGCACCCTTTAAAATTTTGTCTTTTAAATTAGACCTATACATGCTAATGGATATAGCATGTGTCTCATGCACTCTCCCACTGAGTGCATTAACCACTTGGTTCTCCTTTCCTTTTATATTATTTTTTTCAGATTCATAGACACTGAGAAATTCTATCCATCTAGTTTTCCTGGAATTTAGTGTGGGTTTTCCAAAAAAATGTTTCATACCACTATGGTCTATTCTTAGTTCAAATTTTCTACCCATGAAATAATGCCTCCACATTTTGAATGCATGAGTGATAGCTACCAGTTCTAAATCATGTGTGACATATTTCCTCTCACTTTCTTTCAATTTTCTTGGCTCATAACATATCACATGCCCATTTTATATGAGGATTCCCCCAAGCCCTCCCTTGCATGCATCAATGCACACAAAAAAATATTCATATGGGTCTGCAATTTTCAATATTGGTGCACTTGTAAAAATATTCTTTAGTTGTTGAAAAATTTCTTCACACTCATAAGTCCATTAAAATTTTACACCCTTATTTTGCAAATAAGTAATTGGGTTATCAATATTTGAAAAATATTTAATGAATCTTCTATAATAACCTTCAACTCCCATGAATGATCTGAACTCTATAAAATTCTTTGGTTCTATCCATCCTCTAATGGCCCCAATATTCTCAACATCAACTACTATCCCCTCTGAAATAATATGTCCCAAGTAATGAATCTTCCTTTGATAGAAGATGCACTTAAAGTGACATACAACTAATTCTCTCTCAATACTTCTAGCACCATCCTTAAATGTTTCTCATGTTTCTCCTCCATCCTTGAGTAGATGAGTATATAATCCAAGAAAACAGTCACAAATTTGTCCAAATATTCCCTGAACACTCCATTCATCCGGAACATGAATATGATTTTTGCATTCTATATCCCAAACGGCACCAACACAAACTCATAATTTCCATATATTGTCTTGGATGTTTTCTTGATGATATCTTCTTCTTTTATTCTCAGTTGATGATAGCCTAACCTCAAGCCAATCTTGGAAATATTCTTGTTTTTCAACAACACAGGTACTCCAATGGCAGATGAACACCTTCAGTAACCATTCACACAACCATGTCAAATATCAACACACCAATGTTTTTACATGGTAGCAACCTATACAGAAACATACATAGCCCCAACAACGTGGAAACTTGGATCAATTTATTAATGAAAAAGAAAATATTGTAGATAGATTTACAAGAACATTTCTCACAATTGATCATCGACAAATGACCCTCCATGATTTTTAAAATAAATATTATGGAACAATCTGGTGTTAATCCATGGATCAATATACCCATTAATTTTGAGGAGAATATGAGCCATCAGATCAATATCATTACCGTCAAATTACCTAACTACAAATGCATATTAATTCATACTAAAGAAACACACTAAGAAAAACAATTTTACCTAATGACACATTAGACCAAGTTGATCTTAAATAACTCCTAAGAGTCTAAATATCCTATCATCCCCCTTTAAGAACAACTTGGAATAGGGTCAAAATATTTACAAAGATGACACAAAAGGAGAAGGAAGGAGGCATTAGAACCTATCCCCCCTTAATGAAAACTTGTTAAACTCCTAACAAAGATCAAATTTTGGAAAACATTTATTTTTTAGAAGACTTTGTGAAAAAAAATTCAACTTGATATTATGTAGAGAAAAATAACAGTTCAATAAATCAATCATGAATTATTTTTTTGATGAAGTGCATGTGTAGCTTGATGTGTTTTCTATGCTCTTGTTGAACTAGATATTTGGTGAGCCTAATGGAACTCTGATTTTCACAGAAAAGTGTGGTTTGATGCTATTGATGGAAGCCAAACTATGAAATAATATGTCAGTGCCACAAGGTTTCCTGACTTGCATTAACCATTGCTCAATACTTTTCTTCTTTGAAGAAAG
The DNA here is from genome assembly GCA_009831015.1 of Picea engelmannii. Taxonomy (NCBI): domain Eukaryota; kingdom Viridiplantae; phylum Streptophyta; class Pinopsida; order Pinales; family Pinaceae; genus Picea; species Picea engelmannii. Next base: position 52,170 of record ML823530.1, read on the forward strand.
TGAAATAGCTTGTTGTTTCTTAAACGCTCGAGTGGCAGGTACTGAACCAAGTCTTAAAAGAAAACTTGCAATAGAATTTCAATCATAAGGATCACCAACCCAATCATAATTAGTGAAACAAACATATAAAGGAGTCCCCCCTTGAGATTTAATGTATCACAAACTAAAATGTACCCTAGACATATCAAACTATCATTTTAGCTTATTTCCAATGTATTTCTTGGGTTGCTTTCATATACCAGGAAAAAAGACAAACAAAAAAGGAAATATTAGGATAGGTATGATTCAAATATAATATATTGCCAACTAACTAATAGTACAAAGTGGCATCAACTTCAGGAGAAGTATATGTTGAAACAATATTGACTCTAGACTAGAAGGGAGAAGGGGCTAGTTTATAATAATCCATGGGAAAGTAGTGAAGAAGGTCAAATGCATTCTTACATTATAAAATAAGGATTTTTTTCCTTAGGTTGAAATACTTGGAGGCCAAATAAATAGTGAAAATATCCTAAGTTGGTAATTACAAATTTATTCTTAAGGATGGTGTTTACATGGTTTAAAATTTTAGGGTCACTACTAGTTAGGATATGATCATCAACACAAACAAGAAGGATTATGATATGGCTTCCTACTTTGTTGGTATAGTTCATTAGGATCAGAATGGTATCTACAAAATCCATTGTCAAGAATAAAGATATCCATTTTGGCATACCAAGCTCAAGGAGATTTCTTAACACCCTAAAGAGACTTCTTAGGGAGACAAACAAGGTGTTGTTCCAGACACTACAACCCCCCATTTTCTAGGTTTCCATTGTGTTTTTATTTTATGAAAATTGAGCCTCCTTCTTTTTATATTTTTTGGAAATATTCGTCCATCACCCTCTCTGTTTATATAAATCTTATTTCAGAAGTCTTACTTATGAGAAGAAAACATTGGAAAAATATATTAATTGAAGAAATCATTTTTTGAGCAAGTCTTGAAAAAATCACCAAAGTTTCCTCTAACTCTTTCGATGTACATCAGAGGAGTTACCCTCACCCTCTCTGATGAAACTCTTATCATGCAAGTTGATATAAATTCCTTCAATCATATCATAGGATTTGGTTCCAACTCCTTCAATGCCCATCATAGGATTTTCCTCCATGTTCATCGATGTGATCGGAGGACTTAATCCCAAGTCCTCTGACCATAAATATTCTATCAACTATGACATTAATTGTCAGGTCTTTGACTGCTTTATATTTAGCTAACATCCGTGAATTCCCATTATTTATATAATGTGTATAGGGGAAGAAATATCGCTCTAGAAATATAATGTATCGATCCCTTCACGTTCACACTCACATCCTATCCGGGTCTTCCACATAGCAGTAAAGGTTTCAAAGTATGTCTCAACATTTTCCTCCCTTTCTAGTGTTAACATTATTCCTATTTTTATTTGTTTTCTTTGGAAGACCTCCTTTCATGTATTTTTCGTTATCCCCTACTAATCTACCAACAACGCTATTTATCTATTGTCCCCCGCACCCCTTCTTTTTTCCTTCACAATTTTAGGGTTTTCGCTTTCCTTCTAACCTAGATAGTGTCGAGATTTCTCCAGAAAATAACTTAACCAATTTTTTCTTTGCCAAGGAGGTTAACGATGACACTAGTGACACTTAACCCAAAATTCCATCTAGAGCACGAGACTTGGAACCAGGTTTTTCTTATATTTCTAACTTTGGAAATCGAAACCACGGTACTTGTTTTATCCCTAGTCTCATTGGATCACTTCATGTTAACTCCTATGATCATATCAAAAGATTTTGCGTTAACTCCTCCGATATGATCAGATGAGTTCAGACAACTTCCCTTACCATTCAATTCTTGATCGAGCCACTTATTAGTAACTCTTCTGATCATATTGGAGGAGTTCTTATTAACTCCTCTGATATGATCAAAGGACTTCAAAGTAACTATGTTGATTATCTTTAGTTTAGAATACTTGGAGTTAACTCCTATGATTCACATTAGAGGCATTGTCTAGAACTTCACTAATCGAAGCTATTTCAATCTTTGCTCAAGAGCCTTAAAACTAACTAGTTCGATACACATCATAAAACTTGTTAGAAACTCCTCCAATTTGCATCAAAGGAGTTAATTTTTGAACTTATGATTTTTCTTTATGAGCACAGTTTTGACCCCTTCTTCCTCAAATTTTCACCAAAATACTCAAGCATGATTGCCATCACTTTATTATCCTCATATCTTTTCTCCTCACCCAATGAGAGCCCCAATAAGTTTTCTGGTAGTTCAAATTATTAATTCAATCTCATATTATGTGTAAATTCAATATCTACATTGAGCTCATTTCAGTTTATTGCAGGATCAATTATGTCTTCTTGAAAGAAGACAATGAGCAAGGTAATTGGGTCTGACGCCTCCAACATCGGCCGACAAGTGGAATGTGATACATAAATAATATGAGCTACGTATGATGATACATCAACACTCTTAGAAAAGGAAGGAGAAACATTGAAGTGGAGATAAGTATACCACATGTGCAAAAGGTATAACTTCTCCTCCGAGGATGAAGAACTAGATGAAATCCAAGTGTTCAAAAATATCATAAAGTTAGGCATTTTTAGAGTAGTAGAAAATCCGCCAGTTTTCCCATGTGTATATGTCATCACATGGATTTTGAATCATATTTATGTAAATGGAAGATACATGTGCAATTCTAGGAAGGGCCACATAGATTCATTTAGACCTAGATATTTGGCCAAGTGTTATCACCTCGAAAAGGGAAGAAAGAAGTCAGACAACAAGCTCCTTAGTGTGTTTGAGTACACACCAAACGACCTATTTCCCAAGTGTTATAGGGATAAAAAACAATTAAAATATAGGACCAAAAGTGGATATCCCACAAGTTCTTTAAGAAGACTCTATCAGTACTTGTTATCCATTTTGTGTAGATTATATGGGGAACCTGACGCATAAGAATTATCTTTATTGTATATGCCCCCATTATACTACTTCATGAAAGAGGATATATCATTCAATTGGGATGATTTCCTATCTAAAAATATCAAATTTTCTATATCTGTAGTAGAAGGGTCCCAACCGAGAATGTTTCTAAGATTTCACATGTCCTTTCACTTCTTGGACATCATATGCACAAATCATAAGTATGCTAGAATTGGGTGGAGTTGGTAGCGATTTGACCCGACAATTCAAGTGTATCGTAAAGTGTTATGGGAGAAAAAATATTTCACATAATACCAAAAGATATGTGAGCATTTAGTGGCCTCTTTGTATGAATTCATAATCTACACCACTCCTCCTTGCATGACCTATAATGCTATAGCATTCATAAACAGAATTGAAAATTTTATCTCATGGAGCACGAAACTTATATAAGATTGAATGGTGAAATGAAACCACCTCATTTTCTCCATCGATTCGTTCCTGGCAAGATTTTACTTCAGGAGGTCGCATACTAGACCACCATACATAGGGTTTTAGGAATCTTATATTGACTGAAAAACATAATATGGCCACCATTTCCACTGTATGTTGGTAATTACTTCTTCGAGAACACCAAGAAATCTCAAGAAGAGGTAAATAGTTTGTTATACTATCTCTTCAGAGAAGAACGATACTAAATACATGACCTCGAGAATACTTTGATGGACCAATTCAATAAGATTGGTCTTCGATGGGAATATACCACAAACATCTGGGAGGAAGAATAAGTGCACTAAGATTCCCATACCTATGACGAAGTCATATTTAACATGTGTGGCCAGCAAAGAGGGAGGGTCACAGATGAAGACAAGGCTAGAGAAGAAGCCAAGAAGAAGGCAGAGGAACAAGAAATTGAGAAATAACCTTTCACCTCCACCTCAATACACTCAGGGTCAGCGGAAGAGGTAGAGGAAGTACCAACTAATACAAAGAGGAGAGATGAGGAGAAATTCCTAAAAAAGAAGAATCATGCATTAAAAAATAAGTGGAATATCGATGCAGACAGGGGCAAATCCAAATCCAAGGAAGAGGAAAAATATGAAGTAGAATGAGAGATCAAACAAAAGGAGAAAGAAACCATGGAAGAAGCAACAAGAGTGGTAGGATAAAAGGTAGAAAATGAAGAAAAAAAGGCAACCGAAAAAACATTTGAAGTTGAAGACAGAAAACGAGAAACCCACCCAATGGAAATAGACATCCCAAAGACATTAGAAATAGATGAGGACACTAATATAACATGAAGTGTTTTAGGAATGAGACTTTGGATGCCATTCCAATCTAGTTAATTTCTTGGCTTAAGAAGCTTTACCTTCGAAAGTAAAACTTGTAGGATCATGTAGGAGCAGGGGAAGAAAGTGCCAGCAATGAAAGGGATGGATATATCAGTTGTCACACGCGTTCCTGTGACAAGATGTGTGAGGGAAAGACACATAGAAGCAAACATGACTAGATCTTATTTCATGAATTATAACGTGGATAACATTCAAATACTATTCCAACATAATGACGAGAAAGAGGTAAGAATCCGAGAACTAGAGGAAAGACTCCAACAAGTTAGAATTGATGAACACAACCTTCAAAGTTTTAGAGTTAGTGTCGAGAAGGTCAAGAGAGAATTAGAAGAAGCCATCATAGACATGTATGATCACCTAAAACTCTTTCAAGAAGAATCCCCTATAATAATAGAGAAGAATAATCACATAAAAACAAAAATGACACAATACAAAACTATATGAGAAGGCATCGACAACATCAACAAATGAATCATTGAAAATCTCAATGCACCTCCAAAATTGTACTAGCCATCAAAAGAATATATAAAAATGGACATGTATCATCTTGACCACTGTCAACAGGTGGGCCAGAGAGGTGATAAGGAGGTTACCAAATCAATGGAAATATTTTCAAGGATACACAAAGATGAAAAATAATTGATCAAGAGGAGTCGACTACCAAGGCTAGATGAGCTCAGGAAGAATCTAATGTAGAAGATCTGGTGGACAAGGTGTATGATAGCACAAATCAAAGGAAAGTAGTGGTTGAAGAAGCCACTACCATATCCACAGACCTTATAGATCTGCACTTACTACAACTGGTAAAACTCAATACCATGATACAATATTTCATGACTACACTAGTGAAATACATGACCACCCTTGATGACAACATAGACATAAATAACATAGCTCTAGAATAGATGACTTACAGAAGGATCAAAGCCATGTACGATCAACTATAAATACAGACATCATACATCCGGGACAAAAATCCTTGAATGAAGAAAAAATAACAACTAGAAGATGTCAACACATTTTTCCTATTTTGTCTCTTTAACCAATCTCAATTTTTTCATTATTGTAAACTTGTCACTTGGAAGTAGGAAGCTAAACTACTTTTGTAGTTGCCTCTTCAAGAAGAATGAAAAGAGGCATCTGATGGTTACTAATAATTGTACAAGAAAGAGAAGAGGCTCAGTTTGTAAGGGATTTTGTCTCTTCAAATATTATCTATTCCTGAACTATTTTGGGGATACATTGTCAACTAAAGTTGAAGAGTCTTTCTTAGAGTTTTTATGTACTATTTCTGAATTGTCAATATTGATAAGCCCTCGAGGCCATTTTTCCGAATAATAGATACTTGTGTGTGGATACATTTGTGTTGTGAATTATTTTGAGTGAAGATGAATATTCTTTACATGGACTATAAGAATGATTGTTTCGTTATAGATTCTTTCTTATGCACTCTATGTTATTCTGAATTTTTAAGCATTTATTTGAATATATTTAAGTCTTGTGATTGCTCATTTTTTAATGCATGTATCAATATAATTTAGATTGTTCTCATTTAACATATTTCTGTGCACTTGTTTCTAGTTCTTCTCTTCTAATTCAACTATCTATGTGGGAGTTTGTGCTTAATATGCTTTCATTTACAGCTCCTTGGTTACTGTAGTGTGCTCCTAGATAGGGTAGATTTGAGTAGAATAACAATAGATTAGTTTTTTTTCAATACATAGTGTTCATCTACATATTTGCATTGCATATTCACTCATTATCCACCCTCATTGGTAAACCAAACTGTAACTGGATAAAAAACACCCCAAAAACAATATCAATTGCAGCCGAGCAAAATTACGGATGTGACTCCTAATCCAAATGGTGCATAGTCTAGCTGGGACCGTGTATTGGGGAGTATCCCTTCATTTTATCAAGGGAATTTAGACCTGTCAAGACAAGGATAGATTTATTCTAGACATATCGAGGAACTTGTTCCATGTAGATTTATTCTTGCAAATAACCATGTAATAAGGAAGATTTAATGTCCATCTGATGGAGCTCCCATTTATGTAAGGCATCAAGAGCTAGAACAAGAAGGATGGAATTAATTTTTTCTATAGGGTAAAATGTTTCATTATATTCTATTCCCTCAACTTGAGATAAACCTTTGGAAACTAACCAAGAATTATGTCTTTCAACACATCCATTTTACAAACACTTAGTTCTATACACCCATTTACATATGCCAAGTTTTCATCCTTTCGAAAGAGGTACAATATCTGTGTTGGACCTTGACCAAGTTTTAGAGATCCTTGGTCATGTTTAACCAATTTTGGGGACTTTGACAGGTTGCTTGAAGATGAAGCACCCAGTTGAAGCAAATATTGCAGGATCTCACCACCTTTTGTGGGATTTTTGGTTTAGAGTTTATGTAACGGTTATGGGATGTGGCCCATGGGTTTTACCCATGTTTAGGCCCCTTTTGTAATGTATAAATAAGTATCTAGGCGATGTAATAAGGGACCTAATAAGCCTATGGCTAAGTGCTAGAGTTTGATGTATGTGATCGTAGGGGTTATTGCTAAGTGCAAGTTCTGTGTGAATTGTAAGAAGGCTTTGTGCATACTATGTGTGGAGAGATTGCAGAGCTAAGTGCGAGTGATTGTAAGAAGGCTCTGTGCTTGAACCTAGCTTGGGGAAGGAGGATCTCGCAAGGTGCACGAAGATCTCATGTCCTATGTGGAGTTGTCTTGTGTCTCTGTGCTTGTACAAAGATTGACAGAAGATAATAAAGAGGAAGAAGAGTTGGTAGACGTATCCCCATACTGGGGTGAATCATGTATATCCTGTGTTGTGATTTCTTTGTGAATTATGGTTAATATGTTATTGATGTGATTTATGATTGATGCGATAATATTTATATATGTTAGATGAATTTGATGTAGTAGCTTAGTGCTTAATGATATGAATGAATTCTATATCTAGTCTATTTATATATGCTAAGTGCTTGAATGTGTTATATCTTAGTAAATATTATGTTGTGTTATAATTAGGGTTTTAACCTGCGATGTGAATAAGGGTAAAAGCTAATGAATGTTAATTTATAAGTTCTCTGTTAAGTATTTTGATCAGAGATCTGTATCCCAGCTAGGTTGTAGACACTTGAGTCTTGCAACCATCCCTACCTCTACCTCAGGTGATACTTCATATGCTTCGTAGGTGTTGTTGAAGGGGTCGGTAGTTAGGGTTTTGTTGGTGTGCTATTGAAGCATTGAACCCTGGGTCTACCCCTATGTGCCAAAAAATGGCTCCATTGCCAGGACCTGAAACTGTGATTGTTGGGAACTAAAGAAAAGAGGAAGCTTTATGCGTAGATCTGTTGTTGTGGTGCGCAATATTCTACTTGACTTGTGAATATCTGTGGTAAGAAGGGAATTGGATCTGAAGAAAAGAGGCAAGATCTTAAAGCTTGGTGCTCTGATAAAGGTAATATATGTCAATTTTGGTTTTTAGAAAGTATGGATCTAGGTATACTTGATAGATTTTTTCCTAATCTAAAAACTAGGGCACAACTAGAAGAAATAAGTTGTGAACTGAATAGATCTGATAGAAATAGTGAAAGATATGGTATTCCTATGCATAGAAAGAGTGTTTGGACTAACAAATGGATGCAAGATCCTATAAATAATTTTTTCCAAGTTCATCACTATGATCCCAGTGTTCAGTACACGAAAAGTTGGGGATCATTTAAGAGGAAGAGAGGAGTGACCCTTTGTTATAATTGCAGAATATCGGGACACCTTTCTAAGGAATGACTTGGTAGGGGCCCTGTTTGTCTTTGTTGTAAAACCGTAGGCATGAAGTTTTGGATTTACCTAGAATGATTGCTAAAGTTGAAAAGATGAATATGAGACAAGAAAACCACGAGGAAGATCAACAAATTAAGAACATGATAGAACAATAGAAAGAATTAGAGACTATATTATTGCAGATGAAAGAAACACTGAATGATCATAGAGACATCATTTTATCAGATATCTTAAAAGAGAAGGATTGCATAGAAACAAGAATATGAGACTTCAACATAGACTATATTCTGGATGAGGAAACACAGGTGAATATTATGAGAGAAAGAACTTGGGAAATTTTGGGAAAGCCTTCTATGGTTCCTTCATTGGGAGGAATAAGATTGTTTAAAGGAAAAATGATAACCCTATTTGGAATACTTACCCAGATACCTATGATTTCTCATGGAGCATAGACGAAAGAAGAATTTGAATTCGTTAAGTTTGTTGAGAACAAGGCCCCATTTTCTCTTTTGTTAGGAAGGACTTGGAGTGAGAAAGATCAGATACGAAGCAAACAAGAAGAGTTATATCTAGAACAGAAAAATAAAGAATTAAGAGATTTCATGGCTAGGAAAATAGCACTCTTAATAAAAGAACAGGAGGACAAGTCAAAGCAGCTAAGGGATCGAGACCTGGCCGATGAATTTGAAAGAGCACAAGAAGTCTTAAAAAAATTATCCATGCAACAGAGAAGAGCACCTACTCCAGAAATAGTAATAGAAGAAGTATTACCCTAAAACCCTTTGAAATACCCTCAGCAGTGTGGAGTTACTATGCCGAGAATGGTTAAAAATAAGAATGGAAAGAGGAATCTAGTGAATCAAATCATAGAAAAAAAGGATAGAAATCTTAGCAAAAAGAAAACAAAGTTAGAGAAATTGCAGGAAGTTCCAGAGAAGACTTCGCTAAAAGAAGGATTACAGAACTTGAACCTCACCAGAATAGCAGAGCAGCGTCGACTTCCACTTCGCCATGAAAAAACAATATGACCGTTGGAGGTGTCTTGGCCATTAAAACGACACTCTAGAACGGATAGAAACACAAATATGGATGGAAAGATCGCCATTAGACCATTGAGACCATGCCATAACATATGGATTGAGGCATTCCTTCTCATTGGAGGAGTCTATTATGACTTTATCTATTAAACCCATTGAATGTATTACCGGGAACACTTTTGCGAATTGAGATTACTTGAACCCGTAGAGAACCAATTTCTATTGTGCAGTTCTTATTGAGACTTCACCACACGTTTCTTACCCTGAGAGTTTTTTCGCTGACTGGAAATATTTAGTTATGAGCATGCTTGTCGGGCGAGCCTAGTGTAGTGGAAAATTCCATGGAAGATGTTCTGATAGATCTAATGGCAGAGAAGGTAATTTCTGCAAGAGAACAAGCTATGTCGACGAGAGGATTTCAAGCCTCTCCATCGACTGCACGTCGATATGGACCTTCCCGAACTACAAAAAAGAAATGAAGCAAGAATCGTGATGACTTAGCGAAGGAGAAGCTCATCCCATTTATCCTTCCCAACTTCATTCCACCTATGGATGGCACGGTTGGTTATGACAGTTTCTTGAGGGAATTCAACTATACATTTGTCACTGTGTACGTCCCAAAGGGGATACACGCAGTTGGATCATAGTTGGGACATTTTTTGACGATGAATATCAGTGATTTTAACTTGGGAGGTCGCAATAATTATGGTATGCTCACCCCACACAAGTAATTGACCAGAACAATGGGGAAGAAGTCAAATATAGTCTCCCAACCATGGAATATGGACATTGCGATGTCCACCATTCTTAATGTGATGAAGATACCACACTTTGGAAGACATCAGGAGGTTAACGCGTGCGTTAAACTCCTCCTATATTGATACCATGGTGGTTATCTATGGTTGGACAAACACATCACCGTAGATTTGGATTTGATCCATCATATCACCGGATTAAGCATGCAAGGTCTAGACCCTCAGGAATTTTACCCAGGGAAGGCTGCATATCGCGCCTTGGCACAATGCATAAAAGACACCTAGATCAATGTGGTGATGGGGAAGCGAGGCTATAAGGTATCCTCCATACAAAATGGTGCAGTGCACCTAGCTTTATAGTTGATCATTGGTAAGCTTGTCGGGAAGAACAGTCCAATGTAGGTCATGGGGTTTAACATCAACCTCACAGGAAAATGCATGGAAGGGATGCAAATGAACTGGGCAAGCTACCTCGCCAACTAGTTGGAAAAATATTTCCGTGAAGCACAAAACTAGGGTTACGAGTTTCATTTCATATGGTTGTTGATCCTCATCGCCTTTATTGATTGGGAGATGTCGAAAGGAGCGACCTTCCCTACGGTAGAGAAGATCACCTACTCCAGAAATAGTAACAGAAGAATTATTACCCTCAAACTCTTTCAAAAACCCTCAACAGTGCGGAGTTACTATGCTGAGAATGGATAAAAATAAGAATGAAAAGAGGAATCCAGTGAATCAAATCATAGGAAAAAAGGATAGAAATCTTAGCAAAAAGAAAAAAAAGTTAGAGAAATTGCAGGAAGTTCCAGAGAAGACTTCGCTAAAAGAAGGATTGCAGAACTTGAACCTCACCAGAATAGCAAAGCAGCGTCGACTTCCACTTCGCCATGAAAAATCAATATGACCGTTGGAGGTGTCCTGGCCATTAGAATGACACTCTAGAATGGAAAGAAACGCAGTTATGGATGGAAAGATCGCCATTGGACCATTGATACCATGCCATAACATATGTATTGAGGCATTCCTTCTCATTGGAGGAGTCTATTACGACTTTATCTATTTAACCCATTGAATGTCTTACCGGGAACACTTTTGCGAATTGATATTACTCAAACCCGTAGAGAACCAATTTCTATTGCGCAATGCTTATTGAGACTTCACCACACGTTTCTTACCCTGAGAGTTTGTCCATTGACTGGAAATATTTAGTTATGAGCATGCTTGTCGGGCGAGTGCAGTGTAGTGGAAAATTCCATGGAAGATGTTCTGATAGATCTAATGGCAGAGAAGGTAATTTCTGCAAGAGAACAAGCTACGTCAACGAGAGGATTTCAAGCCTCTCCATCGACTGCACGTCGATCTAGACCCTCCCGAACTACAAAAAATAAACGAAGCAAGCATCGTGATGAATTAACGAAGGCGAATCTCATCCCATTTATCCTTCCCAACTATATTCCACGTTTGGATGGCGCGATTGGTTGTGACAGTGTCCTGAGGGAATTCAACTATACATTTGTCATTGTGTACGTCCCGAAGGGGATACACATAGTTGGATGATAGTTGGGACATTTTTTGACGATGAATATCAATGATTTTAACTTGGGAGGTCGCAATAATTATGGTATGCTCACCCCACACAAGTAATTGACCAAAACAATGGGGAAGAATTCAAATATAGTCTCCCAACCATCGACTATGGACATCGAGATGTCCACCATTCTTAATGTGATGAAGATACCACACTTTGGAAGACATCAGGAGGTTAACGTATGCATTAAACGCCTCCTATATTGATACCATGGTGGTTATATATGGTAGGAAAGATGCATCACTGTAGATTTGTATTTGATCCATCAGATCACCGGATTAATCATGCAAGGGCTAGACCCTCAGGAATTTTACCCAGGGAAGGCTGCATATCGCACCCTGGCACAACACATAAAAGACACCTAGATAGATGTGGTGAAGGGGAAGCGAGGCTACAAGGTATTCTCCATACAAAATGGTGCAGTGAACCTAGCTTTCCAGTTGATCGTTGGTAATCTCATCAGGAAGAACAAGCCAACGTAGGTCATGGGGTTTATCGTCAACCTTGTAGGAAAATGCGTGGAAGGGATGCAAATGAACTGGGTGAGCTACCTCACCAACTAGTTAGAAAAATATTGTCGTGAAGCACAAGACTAGGGTTACGAGTTTCATTTCAGTTGGTTGTTGATCCTCATCGCCTTTATTGATTCGAAGATGCTGGAAGGAGTGACCTTCCTTGAAATCGATCCATTTGACCCACTGTCCACGACATTCACTACGTTATGGTATTCGAGAGACATGGAAAAACAATGGCAGTTGAACATGGTGTTCCACACATACTATTTATAGCTAAAGAGGGACATTGAATCCTTCCCTCACATGATGTTGAATACCCTGCACAGGTTCATACCACCAATGAAGTTTTGTGTAGATAAGCATTTCATTTATATCACTACACGTGGAGACAAACACAAGGAAGGGATCCAATCCTATTATTAACTCACAGAGGAGGACATGGAAGAAATAACCAAGGAATGGCCTACAAAGTTCCTTGTACCAGTAGACCAAGAAAAACTCTTCGACCCAGACCTCATCGAAAATCCTATAATCACTCGAGAAGAATATGATGCACCCAACAGTAGCAAGAAGAAAAAGAAGGATGAGGTACAGGAACTGAACAACGCATCAGAGGAGACTACATCAGATTCACCTAAAGGGGGAGGAGATGATGAAGTAGACAAAGAAGAGGGAGAAGGGAAATAAAATAAACAAGAATAAGGAGAAATGGCGTTGCCTAAGGATCCCCTTGATGAGGCTGAGACATCCAAGAAAAGAAAGGATTACCCATTGAAACCTTCATCATGGAAGAATTCAAAAGGTAGTAAGCCCAAGTTGCATACTGTGCTCATGGTGGATGACATTGACTTCATCATCTCCATTGTAGAAGACACTTCATAGTATATTTTATAGCACAACAAAACAAAGAAAGAAACCATATATGATAGGATCGAAGAAGAGCTCAAAGGGGTACAACAAGCACTCTATTTGAGCTGTGTAGTATCTACTGCACCCTTGTTATCAGTAGGTATAGAAGTGGGGGATGAGACTGCCCAGCTGCACAGAATAGAAAATGCATTAGAGGCTTGCCTTTGTTGGGTCCAAGAATAAAAAGAGCAGGCTAGAGAGGAATTGAAGCAAGCATAAGAGGAATCCCTAGAGAAATGGTAGGTTGCGCAGCAAGAAAAAGATGGCCTCCAGGCGAAGTTTGTAGAGGAAAGAGAGCAGATCTAGAAGTAAAAAGAAAAGTTGTTCACAGAACAGATGGGAGTTAAGGAGGCAGTCACTAGAGAACTTCACTCTATGCCAAGCCTAGCATAGATAGAATGAGAGACAATGGAGAGCCAAGTGGAGAATCTCACTAAATCCATTCAATAGCTTCAAAAAAGAGTAGCAGAACTAGAATTACAAGTAGTGCCAATCACTCTACAGACCAGAGGGAAGAAAATTCCAGGAGCACAGTCTAAAGAATCAATTCATTGGATTTAGAATGCAAGCAACTTAGCAGTTGAAGTGCACAAACCTATGAGTAATGAAAGGAAGAAGGATCTAGCGAGATGCGCAAATCTTTTGTCCTATGTGAAGAAGGGTTTTGGAGTCTTTGTGCTTGTAACAACTTGAAGATGATAATAAAGAATAAGATCTTGTGCACATAGCCCCAGGGGGGGGTGAACCACGTAAATCTATGTGTTATGCTCTGTTCTTTGGTTCAATGTGTTTATCTTTTCTTATGCTATGTTCTTTGATATATCCACTTATGCTTTGTTCTTATTAGATATATATGATTGTTATATCTGATGTGTATGAGGATGCTTAGTGTTGATCTACTAGATATGATATGGGTTACTATGGTTAAGTGCTGAAACACTGTAAATCTGGGTATTCACTGTGAAGCTCTGTGTTGTATGCGAAGTATAATAAGGGTTAAATATTGATGAATGATCTATGTTAAGTGACCTATAAAAGATATAATCACATATATGTGTCCTAGATAAGGTTGCATACACCTGAGTCTTGGAACCACCCCTTCCTCTACCTCAGGTGAGACTTCATCTACTTCCCAAGTGTTGCTGAAAGGGCTGGTAGTTAGGGCTTTGTTGGTGTTCTCTTGAGCATTGAAACTTGGGTCTGCCCATGTGCCAACAAATGGTTCTATTGTCGGGACCTAAAAATTTGATTGTTGGGAACTGAGGAAGAAGAAAATTTGTGCAAAAGAAAGCTCTGTGCATAGATCTATTGCCCTAGTGCAAAACTTTTTACTCGACCTGTGAAGCTTTGTGCCAGGAATAAGGTTAGATATGAAGAAAGGAAGATCAAATATAAATAAAATAAGTGAGATATGAATGCTCTATGCTCTAAGAAAAGTAAAAGTGGGAATTTCTGAAAGAAAGAGGCTAGATTTGCAGAAAAGAGGTAAGATCTATAAGCCTTGTGCTCTAATAAAGGTAAGAATAGTTAAAATTTCTTAAATCTGGAAGCTTTGTGCTTTGTATACGTAAGATAAGTGAAATGTTTTGTTTCTAGAGCATGGATCTAGGTATGTTTGATAGATTTGGTCCTAACTTAAAACCTAGGACATTAATAGATGAAAGAAAGTTTGATATGAATAGATTTGATAAGCATGATAGATATGTTATACATATGCATAGAAAGAATGTTTGGACTAACAAATGGATGCAAGATCCTAGAAATAATTTTTTGCAGGCTAGCTACCATGATCCTGGTGCGCAGCACAGAAGAATTTGGGGATCATTTAAGAGAAAGAGAGGATTGAACCTATGCTACAGTTGTAGAAAACCAATCCATCTAGCTAAGGAATGCCCTAGTGGAAAACCCAGTTGTCTCTATTTCAAAGATGTGGACCATGAAGTATTGGATTTCCCTAGAATGATTGTTGATATTGAAAGAATGAATCTGCATGAAGAAAACCCTAGGACAGCCCCGGAAATAGCAGAAACCCAGAAAGAATCAGAGAAAGTATTAATATAGATGAAAGAAACCCTGGAGGAACATGAAGATGTCTGAATAACAGACAAAGAAAAGGAACAAGTCAAAGAAAGACTAGGGGACTTCGACATTGATTATATTCTTGATGAAGAAACGCAAGTGAAAATTATGCCAGAAAGAAATTGGGAAGCTATAGGGAAGCCTGCCATGATTCCTTCATTGGGAGGAATAGGACTATTCAGACGAAAACTGATGATGTTATGTGGAAAAATTTCTCAGATACCTATGATAGTCATCGGAACTTCGACAAAAGAATATTTTGAGATTATCAAATTTATTGAGGACGGCGCCCCATTCACTATGTTACTTGGAAAACCTTGGATTGAGAGACATCAAGCCAAAAAGAAGTAATAAGAAAAGGTATTACAACAACTGAGACAAGAGATAAAATATTTCATGACCAGAAGGATCGCGCAGTTGATTGAGGAACAGGAGAATAAATCAAAGCTATTTGAAACTAGAAGATAAGATCTCAAAGAATTAGGGGAATCAAAGAAGATTAGATTATATGTACCAGATATAGATGAAGTAGTTCTCCTAAGTCTTGGGAAAGAACCTCAGCAGCGTGAAGTGACTATGCCCAAGGAAAATAAGAGTCATAACGAGAAAAAAACTACCAAGATGAAGCTCACGGGGAAGAAGGCTAGAAATCTAAGTAAAAAGAGAGCTCAGATCGATAGGCTATAGAGGGTTCCAGAGGGAACCCCTCTGAAAGAAACTTTGCAAAATTATATCTTCATCGGGATATGAAAACAACAACATGGGTCACTTCGCCATGTCAAAGCAATATAGCCATTGGAGGCCGATATATCTGTTAGACTACCACTCCAAACGGATTGAAAAACATTGATGGCTCATCACCAGAACGTCAGACCACACTGTAACAGACAGAACCAGAGTTAAGGAAGCCCCATATCCATTGCAAACAAACTTTTACAGAGTTACTTACTTGATCCATCGCGCCATGCACAAAAGACACTTTTGCTAATCGTGAATTTGAGTCCGCAGACTACCTGAATTGTGAACAGTGATTACTCCTCCCTTACTCTCTACCTTACTACAATACCTATGTTACTTTGAGAAGCTGAGCTATTGATCCTGAGTGTATATGTCAGACAAAGTTAGTGCAACTGAAGAATCTGTAAGAGAGGTACTCGGTAGCCTCAGAGCTAAAATAGTCATGTCAGAGTGAGGATTGTCTACAGGTTTACAGGCATCATCGATGAGAGGAGTGAAAGCCTCCCCATCGACTGCTCGAGATGGAACATCCTGAGTCGACGTAGAAAGAAGAACCAAACATAAAGATGATATGGCCAACGTGAAGTTGGTTCCATCCATCCCACCTTCCTACATACCACCTTTGAGAGGTGTGATCAATAGAGATAGTGTGCCTAGAGGCTTTGAGTACACTCTAGTCACTGCATGTCTGCCGAAAGGAGTACACGTAGTCTGCAAATATCACGACAAGATTGCAACATTGAAGTTTAGTGACTTGAACCTAGGGGATTGTAAAGTTTACAAAATACTTTCCCCATACAAGTACCTAACTAGAACCAAGGGAAATAATTCAAAGATCATCCCTTAGCAATGGATGATGAACCTCACATAGTCTACTCTAATCAATGTTATGAAGATACCGCACTTCGGAAAATACTAGGAGGTGAATGCTTGTGTGAAGTTGTTGTTGGAAATTTACCATGGAGGATACTTATGGTTGAACCATCGCATAATAGTTGATCCAGTGCTGATCAACTGGATCATCGGTCTTAGCATGTAGGGCCTTGATCCACGCGATTACTATCCTGGAAATACCATGGATCGTTCTCTTTCTCAGAATATCAAAGAATCCTATGGCGATGTTGAGAAAGGCACATGAGGCTACAAGGTAGCTTATATTGAAAGTGGCATAGTGCACCTCACTTGTCAATTGATTGCAGGGAAGTTGGTGTTGGTCACTATAATTGCTTAATTAATTTCAAACAACCAAGTGAAACATAAATTATCAACCCAGGGAAGTCTTTTGTTTCAAAGATAGCTGCGCACTATATATGCTCAATTCCAAAAGCACTTAGTGTTGTAGTA
>ML823530.1:74139-91363 GCA_009831015.1 Picea engelmannii
GGTTAATAATCTACACTAACTGATTCACCCCCCCCCCCTCTCAGTTAGTTCATACCTGTAACATAGTATATGTGATTCCTTAGTGCAATTGGTAGTGCAACTATGTGATGTTGAATAAGTGCTCTGTGCGAATTGTGTAAGGCTTGCAAGGATAAATGCAAGTTACTGTGTGGTTGATATAGAAAACTAAGTGTTGTAACACAAGGAAGAAGGATCTAGTGAGCTGCGCAGATATTCTTTCCTATGCGAAGAAGGGTTTTGGAGGCTTTGTGCTTGTAACATCTTGAAGACAATAATAAAGAAGAAGATTTTACGGACGTAGCCCCAGGCGGGGAGTGAACCATGTAAATCTATGTGTTATGCTATGTGCTTTGGTTCAATGTTTTTATCTTTGCTTAAGCTATGTGCTTTGATATATCCACTTATGCTCTATTCTTCTTAGATATATATGATTGTTAGATCTGATGTGTATGAGGATTCTTAGTGTTGATAAGCTGGATATGATCTAGGTTACTATGGTTAAGTGATGAAACATTGTAAATGTGGGTATTCACTATGAAGCTTTGTGTTGTCTGGGAAGTATAATAAGGGTGAGATATTGATGAATGATCTATGCTAAGTTCCATGTAAAAGATATAATCACAGATCTGTGTCCCATATAAGGTTGCAGACACCTGAGTCTTGCAACCACCACTGCCTCTACCTCGGGTGAGACTTCATCTACTTTGCAGGTGTTGTTGAAAGGGCTGGTAGTTAAGGCTTTGTTGGTGTGCTCTCGAGCGTTGAACCCTGGGTCTGCCCATGTGCCAACAACATCTCAATCGAATCAATTCCCCCAAGTACATGAATTGTAGTGGTTGGTGACATTCTCCTAGAATGACTTTTAGAGGCTAGTAGCACATCTACAACCTGAATTGTAGAGGTTGGTGATGTTTTTCCAATGACTATAGTTATTCCCCCATCATGACTTATATTTTCTAGTTTCTTTACCCCATCATGACTTATATTGTCTAGTTTCTTTCCCAGAACATGACTTGCAGAGGATGGTTTTATGTCTCCAACGAGACTTGCATAGGTTGGTGATAGGTATCCAACATGACTTGCATAGGTTGGTGACTTAATTCTATTATGACTTGCAGTGACTGGAATTTTTCTTTCAACATGATTTACAACAACTAGTTGCAGAAACTAAGACCATGGTCCTAGGAAAAATCGGTTTTGAGAGATCACAAGATAAAGAGGGTTTTGTTATACATCATGGCCCTACCCGATAGGATATTATCCTCCTCCTAACTGGTTCATAAAATGTTGTAAGGGAATCATCTCTCAGAAATCCACTTGTGAGGAGACAACAACATGAAATTGGTTACTCATATGAGGATATATGTTTTCCCCACATGAAGGAACTCTTTGAAAGGGGTTGTACATACTATAAAAAAGAGTTCCCCTAGATGAAACACTAGAGGTTAGAGGGAGGTTTTCCATGAGAAATATTTTGTAGGAGCGAACATATTGAAATAAGGATAGATGGATGAGATTGAAGAAGTAGAAGGACCACCCATTTGAGCACTCCATCCTGGAAAAGTGTAGTTAGGATTGGGTCTAGAAGAAGAAAGGATAGAAACTCGTACCATGGGAGATGGTTGAGGGATATGAGCCCCAAAAAACTAAAAAGGAGTATAAGGAGGTGTTGTGCCCCCAGACCCAAAACTAGGACTCATGTGAGATGATGGAATGGATGATGACAAGTGTGAAGTCATGTCTGGCATACCAAAAGAGAAAGGATTAGAGGCCCAAGGCATTGAATGAGTACTATGATTCAGTGTACCACCTAGAAATACAAAAGGATTTGTCCCCATGAACTGAGAAAAGACCATGGACTGGGTAGTTCTAACTGAGGGATTCATATGGGCTCCACCAACCATAGCAATCAAAAATCATGACGCAATAAAAATTACTAAGGCCAACTAATAATCAAAGAGCACAATACTAAATAATTAAAAATACCAATGCACACAAAAAGGATATGATGGCTAAAAGGGACCTCCTGAACTAAATTAGGTATGCCTCTCCCAAGAGGGGCCTGAGACTCCACAACAATAGAGTGGAGGTATTTGAATCAATTATAAGGGCCCTCATAGGCTTCACAACACAATCCCTCAGACCCCTCTCGACAGGAAATCCTCCATACATTATGTTTGTTTTCCGATCCCTATATGACCCAGGGTACCTGCAAAATAACCCCTGGAAGCACCCTATGTGGCTACTTCTATCAAGAAACTAGATTCACCATGATATAAACCATGCTGAGGCGAGCAGTCACAAGTCCTCTCCACTGTATGGGCAAGGTAGAAAAGCCTAAAATATCGAAAGAACTGCCTCTCACGGAGGTAAAGACATTAGAAACACCCCCATATATGAATAGAACCCCATAAATATCTCTGACGCTAGGAAGGTATTAGAGGACTATCTTTGTAACCAACTTTACGTGACCTCATGCTTAACTTTGATGTGAGTGGAGCCTCCCGAGGACACCAATTATATAATGGCTTTCACCACTCCTAGTCAGACACATACTTTCAGTTTTATAGCCTTGCATAAGTTTACTCACAAAATCATATTCCAAATCCCTTGGTCCGATACTTGTTTGTGTACCCTGAAAAATAAAATTGTTTCTAATCAATTTTAATTATTCAACGTTAATTTTAATGGCTTCTTCTTACTCAAGAGGTGAGATCGTGAAACTAATGGTATTATGAATCAATATAAAAATAAGAAAATATAAAAACATTTCTAAGTGCTAGTCTTGATTTTCAATGAGATGGTATGCTTATAAATGTTACTCCTAAGAGGCAATATCTATAATTTAAATGAAGTAAAATCTTTCGTAATATGCCAAAACTAATGCAAAGTAGCCAAAAGTACAAACACCATACGTAAAATACAAGAAAACGATTAGTTTTTTTTGTATTTTTGATATAATGAAATAAAATGCAAGTATTGAATAACAACCTCACAAGCATACCCTACTACAAGAAAAATGAGACAAGCTAAGAAGGATACTGAGAAGTAACTACCCAAACCAGTATTCAAGGAAAACAAATGAGAAAAATGACAAGAAAGGAGTTCGCCCAAAGAATTCACCAATAAAGACGATTCCTATCACTCTATGGGAACTTAACAGTCAAAATAGGAACCCAACAAGTCTAAAAAACCAACAAAACTCACCGAACAATCACTAAACTCATCCAAACAGACTCAAAAAATAGTGTATGCAATTGTTTCGAGAACAACTCATGTATGTACGCACCTTAAAGGAATACATCCCGCATATGTATGTGTATGTCAAGGGAAGACCCACGTATGTCAAGGAAGACACTTCCAAGCAAAGGGTTAGGACAAGAAACTCATATACAAGGAAAAATATAGGCTTTCAAGCAATAGACGACAGAGAAAATAAGGAAAACAAAGAGAAAATAAAGGAGAAAAACACCTAATACCCCCAATAGGAGATCTCCGCAGTAGAGTCACAAATTATATTATGAGGAAAATCTCTCTATGGCTAGGCGAAAACCACAACAGATACAACATCACCCATAAATCAACTCTAATCTCAATTATTCTATATAAATGAAATGATAACAAGAGAAGGTTATAATCTTACCTCGTCCATACATCCGAAAAAGACCATTGTTGAGAACGCGACCTAAAACTTTATACCTACAACTTGTCCTCAACAACCAAGATACACAAGCATGTGGTAGTGATATATAATGTTAGCATATAAATAAACATAATTCATTAACATGCACCACAAATACACCCATGGAAAGAAATAAAAATATTTGCAAGATATCAATTGGATGAGAAAAGAGTATTTCTATTAATGTAATCAACAGAAGCACATATGTGACAAACTTCTGTAATGAAAAATATTAGAACCAAGAAACTAAGTCCCTCCATCTGGGCCTCCACCACTTCAATCCTCCACAAAGGCAAGCTCACAAGTAGGAGTCAATGAAGTTCTCCATCATAGGATATGAAGAGCTTGGGGGGATAAACACAAGAAGTTCATACTTTCAAGGACAAAGGGATGCAGAATCAATTGAGGTGAAATTTCTCCATAGTTTCTTTTCTCTCAATGTGATTATTTCGTTCAAGGCTTGGATATGTCTCAATTTATAGCCTCCAAATGGAATATGTATACATGATATGTATAACTTCTAGCTAGCATACACGTAAAAGAATGTTTATTTTTATGCTTGGACTAATCAAAAAGGGGAAATGAAGTATGAAGAGGGAAATGGAAGGCCATCAAAGAAACATGCATGGATTTTTGAAAAATATTCTATAACATCAAGGTACTTAGAATAATGTCTATTGTGAAATTTTTTGAAGCCATGGACACCCCCTCGATGTTTTCGAATCCTACAAAAATACACCCCTATCCTAAACATAGTTTATTGTGAGTTATGTGGGTCCCCTACTCACACTACCAAACAATGTCACACTCTGGATTCACTTGCATACATACTATATCAGTCTACATTCATGGTTGATGAAGCTCTTCAAGGATTTGGAGAAGGATGTAGAGGTGGTGGAGGTTTCTGAGTTGGAAAAACTAGCAAAAAAGGGCCAACTCAGTTTTATAATTATGAAGAGTAGGGATACCACGCTCGATATTTTTCTCTTCCAAGACATCCTTGGTGCGCCCAACATAGGAAGAACACCCATTCCATCAAGGATTGTCCGAATTTTATTGTAAAGTGGGAGGATCTCACAATGTATCAAGGTGCTAATTTGATAAATTTAGAGCCCCAACCTACCACTAAGGATATATCAACCAATATTAATATTACTACTAGAGGAGGAATGAGGACTATGGTTGAGCTTGACAATTCAACTCAAAGTAATATCTACAAGTGTTGGCACAAGGTCAGACCCAGGGTTCAACTCCAGGAGTGCACCAACAAGCCCTAACTACTGGCCCTTTTAGCAACACCTGCGAAGCGGATACAGTCTCACCCGAAGCAGTTATGAGGGGGTTGCAGGACATAGATGTCTACAACCAAAGGTAATATCAAGTGGATCTAACACAAGAACAACACAACATTCATAAATTACTTATCAACTTAGATCTATTCTACACATCTAATTATCAGATCTAAAGAAGTAATGCAATCATAGTATATCAATGACAAATACAAAATACCAATCACACACAACACAAAATATATGTGTTTCACCCTCTCTCTAGGGCTACGTCCATAGAACTGTGCTATAATATATTGAGGTAAAGCATACAGTTCTTATCTGTGCTCTTATCTAGCAGATCTTCTTTCTTTTCCTTGCTTTCTCTTCCCTCCCCGCGCACCCAGCTGTAGGGTTGATCTTCACACCCAGCTGAAGGTCTTACAATACCAGAAGGCTCCCACACTTAACACTTCTCTCTCAAAATACAATAATCACTCACATCAACAATGATAACCTATATTGATACCAACCCGACCCAGGTCCTCTTGACCTCTATTTATACATTTCAATAGCTCATCGGAAGCCTTAGGCCGAAACTTAGGTGTCTAAAACCCTGGATACCAAAACCCTACGTGTCTAAAACCCTAAGTGAACTTGACCCATATTTGCAGGGCTTCGTCGACCTATCTTTCCTTCCTTCTCGCGCAGTGCTCCAAAGCATCCAATGGTATCTTTTTCGACTTCCTGACATGTCCATGATCCTTCTTCCTTGTTGACTTGTCATCCTAGATATCCTCATCCAACGACTTTATTTCTCAGGCTTCGCTCCGTCTTTTCTGCTCTTTTTCTCACTTCGACCCAATAACAGTCACTATGTCTTCCACGAAGTTTGCATTCTCCCTTTTCTTTATTAATCATTGAATACCTCCATAACCAAGGGCCAAATGCCCCCCAACACTCACCTATGACTCGTCCCGAGGCACTTCAGATTTGATATTCCTATTTTACTTCGACTCCAGGATGCACAATGTAGCCTTTTCTTTATACTTTATGCCTCCTCTTCCTCCTTATGCAGACTGTATTTTCTGTGTTTGGTACCCATTTTCAACTACACCTGGTACCTAGACCCTTTACTTCATGCTTCTACTAAGAGTTGCAAGGCAGGTGGTTGTCATAGTACAACTTCAATTGAATCCCATTCACTAATCCTTCCTTTCATTCTCCATTCAACGTCTTCAATTGCGTAGCTCCTCCCTCTGTAACATAAGGGATCTCATATGGCCCTAGCCAATGTGTTCTAAACTTTCTAGGATGTTTTATGAACTTGTTGTCATAGACCAACACTAGGTCTCCTTGTCTAAATGCCTTCTTCTTTATGTGCTTGTCATGGTAGTCCTTCTCTCTTTCCTTCTGAACTTGTTGATGGAATCTTGCAATGAATCGATATTCCTCAAGTTCAACCAAATGTAAGAGCCTCTCTTGAACAACTCCAATGTCATCCATATCTATAAAAGAAAAAATTCTCAGGCTTGGTACCAGATATTCCATGGGAACAACAGCTTCAAGACCGTATACCAGCTTGAAGGGGGTCTGCATTGTTAGCTTCTTGCAAGTTGTTCTATAGGCCCATAACACTACTGGTACTCTTAAATACCAATCATCTATGTTCACACAATAAATATTGGTTAGTGTTGTCTCCAATATCTTGTTGAATGCTTCAACTGTCCCATTTTCTTGAGGATGGTAAAATGTGCTCTTCTGATGGTGGACTATAAATTCTTCAGTCAAGGATTTAATTGTCTTATTTATGAAATGTGTTCCTTGATCACTCATGAGGATCTTTGGGCATCCAAACCTAGTTATGATGTCATCAAATATGAAGCGCACAGTTGTAGTTGCACTACATTCCTTTTCTTCTCTTTCTTCAGACCATTTTTTCAAGTACTCTATCGCAGTGATGATGTACCTTGCTCCTGTACGTTTTCCTGGTGGGTTTATAGGTCCAACAAATTCAATGGCCCATTTCTCAAATGCTTGTAGGGTCGGTTGCGGTGCCAATGGAATTTCATCTCTTCTATATGGTTTCCCAAATCTTTGGCATACATCGCAGGCTCTGGAATAGTCTTTACCATCTCTGTGTAAGGTAGGCCACCAAAGGCCAGCTCTAAGAACCTTATACGCAATTGTTTTCCCTGCATAATGTCCTCCTACGACTCCTTCATGAGATTCTATGAGAATCAATGATCATTCTGCATCCATAATGCATCTTTCCAATCTCTCATATGGTCCCATCTTGTATAGATGTCCAACTATGAGTGAGAAATCTGTAGCGTGCACTACTAGTTGTTTCTTCTATGGAATTGTGTACTCACTAGGTGCCATTCTTGTTGATAGGAACTGGACTATCTATGTGAAGTGATCATAGATATTTCTAATGGATAGTATTTGGGCATATGGTAGTGTATCTTCCAAATTAGTGGGCTCTTCTCCATGTTCCAACCTCGATAAGTGGTCAGGACCCTTATTCATTCTTCCTAGTTTTACTATGATCTAAAAATAATATTCTTGAAACTGCAGAATCCATCTGCATATTCTTCCCCTCAACATTGGCTTGTTGACTAGGTAATTTAGCATGGAGTGATCAGTAAACATTTTAAAGTGTCCTCCCAACAAATAGTGGCGAAATTTATGCAGTGCATACACCATGGATAATCCGTGTCTTTTAGTAGTGGTATAATTAATCTCAACTGTGGATAGCTTCCTGCTAGCAAAGGATAATGGGTGGTCAATGCCTATTGTTCCTGGTTGTGATAACATATCTCCCAATTCAATGGATGATGCATCTACATGCACATGAAACTACTTGGTCCAATCTAGGAAAACTAGAATGGGCGCAGTAACCATTTTCTGTTTCAGTGTGTTGAAGCTCTACTGGCATTCTTCATTCCAACTAAACTAACAATTCTTTTTCAACAACTTCTCCATGGGTGTTGTAATATGAGAATATCCTTTAATGAAATTCATGTAGTATCCTGTGTGTCTCAACGCAATGCACAACTGTTTAACTATTGTAGGAGGGGTTAGATCAAATATAATAGCGATCTTGGATGGATCTACCAGCAGTCCTTGCTTACATACAATATTTCCTAACAGAACTCCAAATGGTGAAAATAAAATGCAATTCTTCAGATTCAAAGCAATTTGACACTGCCTTCATTTATCCAACATTAGCCTTAGACATTCAATGTGATTTTTCAACAAACTAAACATAGTCCAATCGTCAAAGAATGCTTCTAAAAATTTATGCAGAAATTCCTTGAATGCTTCGACCACCACCCTAGAAAAGATGGTTGGGGCATTCTTCAATCTGCATGACATCACTTTATATTGGTTGGATCCCCATTCAATTGCAAATGTGGTCTTATGGCGGTCTTCCTTGGCAATCTGGATCTGATGGTATCCTGAAAATCCATCTGTAAAAGAATATACTTCTTGGTCTCCCACATTATCTAACACTTTGTCAATGAATGGTGTAGGGAAGGGGTAATGAAAACAAGCATCATTCAACTTCTTGATATCTACATATATCCTGATTTCTCCTATTTTCTTGTCTTGCACCACCATAGGGCTTATCCACTCTGATTCTTCCACGGGTTTTATAATCCCTCCTTCCAGCATTCTATCAAGCTCAATCTTCACTTTTTCCTTATATTTAGGGTTCATTATGTAATGTCCCTGTTTGACTAGTTTAGCATCTAGTTTTAAACGGATCCTCATCTCTCCCATAGGACCTCTAATGCCTTTCATATCAGTGAACTTGGTTGGAAACAAGTCCTGATATTCATGTAGTAATTCTATAATTTTATCAATGGTAGCAGCATCCCAGTAATCTCCAACATTTGCAAAATTTGGTGTCTTCTCTGTTCCAATATTGACCTTCATAATCTTAATTGGTTGTCCAATGAATGGAAGATTGACTCTTGGTCCTTCCACAACTCTCTGGCCCTTTGTTTATGTGATAGTCACCTTCCTAGGATCATCATCTTCGTCAGTATTGATGTTGTAACAACCTTGTAGTTTCTGGAGAGGCACAATCCATTCATCCTCTTCTTGTTCTAAGGAAAGGTTGGATACCTCCTCGAATATTTTTTGTCTCACAATCTGCAGTGCTTGATCTAATGAAGGAAATTGATTTTCAAATAAGAATGTAGTTATAAAATTCTGAGTCATGCCTTTCCAATCTATGGTGATGAGGTGCAGTTCTGCTTGAAGGTACTAGTTGATAGGTGTCGTGTCCAGCGTGTTAATGAATTTGTGCACCCATTGTTCTTGAGGAATGTTTCTCCAAGATTACTCACAGCTTCTCACATGGTCCTTTGGGTAGCTTCAACCTATGTATCAAACTTCGCAACCTTCTACTTGTGCTAAGAATCGTGTTGTCATCAAAGTACGACATTGTACCCAATCTGTAATATTACTTTTGTGTGTCCCTCACCATCTTGCTGGTGTGGCTTTCAAGGCCTCATCCATTGCCAACAACCTTTGTTGTGTTGGTACACTTGCTTCAAAGTCTAATAGGATAGCTTATAACGGATTCAAACCATCAAATGTGGGTAAGTTACTTATTGTTGTGTCGATCCAGTTAACTTTTCTGGTTAATCTAGCACATCTCCTTGTAGATACTTCATACATCTGGTTCTGCCAGTTCTCTAGTGCTTCTTCTGAGTATGATGAGCACGCGCTATCACTTCACCAGCTTATATTCCCATCGGTTGTAGGATTAATGTAATCATGTTGTCTGGTTGTTATCTTGTATATGTTTTCTAGTTCGTATGCACAATATTCTTCTCTGATGGGCTTTGTGTATCGCTGACCTTCATATGGATCTAAAGGTGTGATGAAACTAAGGCCATATCCTTCAAAATTCATGTCTTTTATTTAAGTCAACAATAGTAGAGTTATTGAAGGACCAATCAATTCCTAACATCGCAGGCTAAGGGAAACAGTCATCAACTATATCAATTACCTCAAAATTTGCAAATGTTCTTACTCCATCAATGTCCATAGGGACATACTCCAATCCTCCAAATGGGTCGACAACGTTTTGGTTAGCCATCCTAAGCCTGATAGGGGAATAGATCAACCTCATTTTTCCCATCTCTGCTGAGGTTTTCTTCGTCGTGACATTGACCTCTGACCCTAAGTCAAGGACCACCTAGTCTATCTCGTACTATCATATTTGAGCATTCAAATGTAATTCCTTATTTTTCCTTCTCTTCTGACCAATTTGGTGTACTTCCCTATTCAACAAGGGGTCTATCTTTCCTAGCTCATATTGTTTGATTAGATTATGTATCTCTTGTACAACGTTTTCATCATGAATCAATTTAATACAAGTGTATAGGAATTCCATGATCTTTCTTACCTCTTTTCCTTCTCCTGATGAAGCAGACTGATAAAATGCCAGAGGCATTCAATATTCTCTTACTTCTAGTCTTGTATTTGATGCAGAGCCTTGGTTTCCTATGAATTCTTTCCTAGCTTCCTCAAACATCTGTCTTTCTTTCTTTGCATCAAAAGTTTGGGTATTCTTTGCAGTTTTCCAGATTCCTAAATATTCTATAGTGTTCCCTTGTATCAGTTTGTATTCTCCTGTAACAAAGCATCCTCTAGTTATAAAAGTGACTCTAGGGTATTCTTTGCGAGGTTCAACATAGATCAATTGCACTTGTGGGTTCTGCTGGGGTCCTCATATTTCCTGAAGCTTAGCTAGCAGTAAAGGACAATCTTCTATAACATGATCAAATGAGTTGTAGTAGGTATAAGTAGTGCAAGGGTTCTGAAAATCCCTTGAAAGGTGTCCAGGTTGTGCACAATTATAAATTATGATCTGCCCTCGGCCTCAGCCCATTCCTCCTCCTCGTTCTCTTCCTTTCAATCCAATGCGAGGATTGAAGTTTCCTCTTCCTAAAGAGTTGTACTATGTAGTGTTTCCTTCTTTTTGTACTTCACCTTGGATCTTATATATGTCTCTTGACCTTTCATGCATGAGATCATAAGTCCTACAATCCCTATCATCATGCCCTAGCGACTTACATGATGTACAATAGAAATTTGTAGGTGTCTGAACATAATTTTTCATATAATACCACTCATCAGTACGATGTTTGTTTCTGCATACCTCACACCAGGGTAAGGTGACTTGCTTCAAGGGGCTCGGAGCTCCAGAATCCAAATATTCATTGAATAAAGGGAAATGTTCCTTGTCATGACCTTCTGATCTACATCTGACACACCATATGTCTCTTCTTTTATCTTTTCCCTTGTCTTTCTTCATATCTTTGACCTGTAGAGACAAGCTAGTTAGCTGACTAAGGATCTGATTCATACCTGAACTAGATTCTCCCATGGGGGTTGATTCTATCTTCATGGCGATCTCCAATGCCTTAGACTACAAAGAAATCTTATGTTGCATCAGGGGAACTCTAATGTGTGGTAGAAGGGTAGTAATGAACCATTTCTTTTTCTTCTCATCTGGGATATGAAAAGTTAATTGGCATGTTAAGGTCTTGAATCTCTAATCGAACTCCCAAATAGGTTCAACTACCTTCTTCTTGATCTCTTTCATCTCTATGATACATTGGGATTCTTAATTAGCTTTCTTGAATTCTCCAATCATCGCGTTCTTGATTTGATTCAATGGATTAGGCTGTGCAAGTCCTTGGACAAGTTTCATGTACCAACTCAGTGCGTGATCTCTGAGAGTTGTACTGAACTGGGTTATTTTGACAGCTTCATTTGTTACATTCTTAATGTTCCATATGGATTCACATAGAAACCAGTGTCGATCGGGATCTTCAAATCCATATCCCCTAAAGATAGGGAGTCTCATCTCATTTTCCATAGATCTTCCTAGGGTTCTTGAATGAATGTGTGGTGGACTACTATTGACAGTGCTTTGGATGCTATGGTGTCTGGGATTACTATGGTTTCTTAAGACTGAATCAACAGGAAGGATAATAGTACTTACTTTGATGGTCTGCATGGTTTCTTAGTTTTCAGGTTCTCCTCGACGAAGTTCTTCAGCTTGTCCTTCCTCTATCTCAACGGGTTTTGAATGTTTTTCATCCATCAGATATGCTTCTTCTCCATTGTAGAAACCATCCTCCATGTAGTTCTGCTTAAATAGGTTTGCAATGTGGACCTATGGGAACACTCTCCCACTACATGTATGTCCAACTTCTGTGTCGTTGTCGCTGTCTGAATTCTTGAACATTAACTTTTCTAGATCTGACCAGTCTACTATATATTCAAGATGTTCTTTTCATGCAATAATATCTTGAGTCTCAACTTCAGTAATTGTAGAAATTTTCCTCTGGGTCCCTTGAAGAAATATATTTCATCTTGGATGTACGACTCTACTATGTCAACAAAAAACTCTATGATGTACCCTCCAATGATACTGTCAAACCAGTGATCTACTACTCGTGACACAATGTTATCAACTTTCTTGACCTTATTGATCAACTCCGATGTCTAAACCACAGGAATTCTATATCGGATCTCGAACAGGGTATTGGCTAATCTAGCTAGCCACTCATATAGCTCTTGATGGAACCCTCCAAAGAATATCTCATTTATATCAGTGAAGATATATCTTTCTAGCCAATCCTTAGTGCTAAGATTAGGGTTCTTATTTTGGGCTTTAGCGAAGTCCTTCTCTTTATGCTCTATCCACTTTTGAATCTCTATCTTCAATGGAAATCACCTTGACATTCCCTTAAAAAGAATCATGTCCCAGGAATGGAACCATTTGTTGACATAGGGGCAGACCCAGGGTTTGACTCCAGAAGTTCACTAACAAGCCCTAACTAATGGCCCTTTTTCCAGCACCTGCGAAGCAGATGCAGTCTCACCCGAAGCAGTTATGAGGGGGTTGCAGGACAGAGATGTCTACAACCAAATGGAATCTCAAGTGGATATAACACAAGAATAAAACATCATTCATATATCACTTATCAACTTAGATCTATTATGCACATCTACTTATCATATCTAAAGCAGTAATGCAATCACAATATATCAATGACAAATACAAAATACCAATCACACACAACACAAAATATGTGTGGTTCACCCTCTCTCTAGGGCTATGTCCACATAATTGTGTTATAATTTATTGAGGTAAATCATATAGTTCTTGTATGCACTCTTAGGTAGCAGATCTTCTTTCTTCTCCTCTCTTTCTCTTCCCTCCCTGTGCACCCATCTCCATGGTTGATCTTCGCACACAACTGAAGATCTTACAATACCAGAAGGCTCCCACACTTAACACTTCTCTCTCAAAATACAATAATCACTCACACCAACAATGATAACCTATATTGATACCAACACGATCAAGGTACTCTTGACCTATATTTATACATTACAATATCTCACCGATAGCCTTAGGCCGAAACCTAGGTGTCCAAAACCCTAGATACCAAAACCCTAGGTGTCTAAAAACCTATGTCAACTTGACCCATATTTCCAGGGCTTCGCCATCCTGTCTTTCCTTCCTTCTCATGCGGTGCTCCAAAGAATCCAATGGTAGATTTTTCCGCTTGCTGACATGTCCATGATCCTTTTTCCTTGCTGGCTTATCATCCCCGATATCCTTGTCTTATTTCTCAGGATTCACTCCATCTTTTCTTCTCTTTTGCTCACTTTGACCCAATAACAATCACTATGTTTTCCATGAAGTTCACATTCTCCCTTTTATTTCATGATCTTCGCATACTTCCATAACCAAGGGCCAATAACAAGGAAGTACCATAAGTTTTTAGATATGACCCCCTTGCAAAAAAATAGTTTCTTAAGGATGTTGTTGAGATATTTCGAGGGATTCATAATCCTATAATTTCGATACCTGCCAAGTCAAGCCATGAGATTCTATATAAACTTGAAAAGCAGTGCGTGGAACAAAACTATCCTCTAGTGATACCCCAACAAACTATTGAACTGCAATTCCTCTTACTTTCTAATATTTTGGATGAAAAACAATTCACTAAGGAGTTTTGGAACACGCTCAAGGGGATTCTAGAGATTGAAACGAATCCAGAAGACTTGATTATGGATCATCTTCTCAAAAGAAACATAGGTATAATACAGAGAAGGAAGGAATGATCCACAGGGGAACGTAGACTAAATACTCACATTAATGGATACAATATTAATGATGTTATGTTATATTTGGGGTTTGAAGTCTAAAATCAACATCTTACCGAAGAAAACTTGGGAAGCCATGGTTAAAACCAAGCTAGTCTATTTTCCCATTTAGTTATGGATGGCCAATCAGTCTTGTATCTATCTTGTTGGGAGACTGCAAAATGTTGAAGTGGACTGAGATGGATTCAAGACAATGGTCGATTTCAAGTTTATATAAATCATGTGTGAGAAGGACCCATACCCATATTTAATGGGAATTGATTGGGATTATGAGAATTTTGTTGTTATCGACCTTAAGAAAGAAATTATGTATTTCTAAGCAGATGGTATGAAGGTAACCCAAACATTAGACTTGTATGAGGGTCCTTTCTATATATATCTGGTAGAGAGGAATATTGAAGAGGATTCCAAGGATCATTTCTATACAATGACTGCAGGAAAGCGAGTGGACTATATTAACCTAACTGTAGATGGATCGGTAAGTTGGTAGAATATTCAATTTGTAGGTGAAGACTTAAAGGTCACGTTTGATAACTGACAATAGGGAGGATACGATAACTTCTCATGACATTTTTCAACTATTATATCATCAAGGTGGATTGGGTCAGAGGCTACAGAGCACCCCATTTATAATGGCACGCCATATTTATGTAGCTTTCTTATGGATTTAGAGGATAAAGTTGCACTAGAGAAAATAATTTTGGTACTTGATGTTGCATTAATATCCTCTTCATATAGATGGAGAGCCACCCACAAAGGTATTTTATCTTCATGGGAGGAATAAAAACATGCCATCCAACATCACTTTATTCCCCCTTCGCAAATTTTTTCGTTGAATCCAGAACAATTGGCTTTGGGATTATATGATGGGATTTCAAATCTGGTAGAGCATCTTTTGCATTGTATTAATGTATGGGAAATTGTGAAACTTCCTTCTCAATTTTGGTTGCAACAGTTTAATAATTCCTTGGGGAAAATTCCAATTGCTTGGTATATACATGAGGAATATTTGGGAAATTATTCAACAAATTTTTTGTTAAGACTTCTTGTTCTCAGGGAAGTCCCCTAAAATCACTATAGCTTTGTCATATATTCAGAAAATAATTTGTGTTGTTGAATTTAATCCTATACATCCTCATGTTGTTTGTACTAAACATGAGTACCTCATTCATCACATGCTTTAACCATCTCCTTATTGCCTACCCGTGGTCTATCTTACAATCAAGAGAGACCCAAAAGATATCGATGACCTTGAGGACCTTAGGCATATGAAATTTCAGGAATCCAAAGGGTGTAGAGGGGTAAAATATACTATCCCAAATGATGTCCTGAGTTCCTACACCAAACCCTTGAAGTTGCAGAAACTCAATATAGGAACTAATGAGGATCCAAAGTTAGCATCCATTAGAGACTATTGGGATCAATAGACCATGACTGAGATACAATATCTATTGCAGGAATATGAGGATTTGTTTCCTACAAATTTATCAAAATTAAAAGGTATTAAGGGTGATTTAGGGGAGATGAGGATAGAGTTAAAACCTGAATCAATATCAGTCAAGAATAGGACATATCGACTAAATCCCACAATTAAAGAGAAAGTAAAGAAGGAGATTAATAGGATGCTCACAGGTGGGTTGATTTTCCCTGTCGATAAGGATGAATGGATCATTCATATCATGATCCAAAACAAGAAAGGTACATATGATATTTGAGTTTGTGTGGATTGCAAAATACTGAATGATTCTTGCGTGCATGACCCCTACCCTACCCCCTTTAGCGATCAGGTATTAGATCAGGTAGCGATAAATGAGGCATATTCCTTTACACATGGGTTCTCTGAATATCACCAGGTTCAAATCACCGAGGAAGGTAATAAGAATACTACCTTCACTACTGAGTGGAGATAATTTTCCTACAACTTAATGCCTTTCAGGTTTAAGAATGCCCCAACATTATTTTCTCAAATCCTAGTAGTAGTGTTCTGAGATTTCATTAACAAGTTCCTTGAGGTCTACCTGAATGATTGGACTATATAAGACATACTTAAAAAGAACATTATCCTATTACGCTTGATGTTATACCACTATAGACAGTTAAAAATTTCCCTTAATATGCGAAAATGCATTTTCTATGTATTGTTTAGGAATATGGTAAGAGATATTGTTTGTCAGCAAGGAGTGCTAGTCAATCCTTTGATAATTGCAGTTATTATTAATATGCCTCCTCCTACCTCTGTCAAGTAGTTGTGAATTACCTTGGGCTATATTGGATATTACCATTGATTTATCATGGTTTATGTGATCGTAAAAACACCTTTGGAACAACTTCTCCAGAAATCTGAAGGATTTGATTGGACTCAAGATTGTGATAAAGAATTCAATTTGCTAAAAGAGAAATTGAGCACTACATCTATTCTGACTTATCCTAACTGGAAAGTTGAATTTCATGTCCATATTTATGCCTCTGCAGTTGCACTAGGTGTTATTCTTGTGCAAACAGGGGAAGGAAGCTTGGACCATACTTTATACTTTTCCAGTCACAAACTTTCACAATATGAATGCAACTACACCCAAACCAAAAGGGAAAGTTTGGCCATGAAGTATTCTTTAGAAAAGTTTAGGAATTATTTACTTGGAATTCATTTTAATTTTTTTACTGGTCATTCTTCTTCGAAGTATTTGGTGAACAAACATGTGTTAGAGGGTCGCATTTGTAGGTGGTTTCTCTTGTTTCATGAATTCTCTTTTGAGGTCATTGTTAACCCTAGAAAGTTAAATGTTGGGCCAGATCACTTGTCTCACCTGGAGTTCGCAGAAAGTGGTGGACCTCTAGATGACCAACTCCCATATGAAGCTATATTCTATATTGAGGCCAATCATGATTATTTTTCAGGAATTTCCCTATTCCTTGTTGAAATAATGTAACTATGAAGAGCATTCTTATTATTATTTTACTATTGGATTAAATCCCCATTGTGGATTAATCATGTCATTATTATTATTATTGTTATTGGATTAATCCCCATTGAGGATTAATC
>ML823533.1:4121-15955 GCA_009831015.1 Picea engelmannii
TATTTAATAATTTTATATAGTTTTCATGACAGACAGGGCACATCAAAACAACGCGGGACGGTACGGTTACGGCACTATGATCGACGCTGTCAGTCACACCTATGTGAGCGATACCATCACATGGCCATTGAATAAACATATGCCAGAGTTCATTGTCCCCTTCATAAGCGAGAAAGAGGGCCCGCGTCACTAGCCGAGAGGATAAGGACCACGTCACAGGTAAGGAGGTCCCCAGTGATCCGCTGAACGATATCCGTTATGTTTCCATGTGATCACCAGAAGACACTTTGGAGCCATGTTGTTTACGAGCATATAAATCCATATTAACAACAGATTAGATTGATAAATCCATATTAACAACAGATTAGAGGAGGCAGTACGCGCAGCCTCGCTGCCTTGTTTAAATTATGAATATATCAATTAATATTCCAACTAATATGGGGTAACTTCTTAGACAAACATAAATTTTTCTCTAAAATAATAGCAAACCCCTTATGGAACAAGTGTTGCTCAACAACTTAGTCCCTGCTATACAAATTTGAAATTAAAAATATAGAAAGGTTATGTGTTTTTATAATTTAGTGTCATATGAAACATGAAGGGTATTAGCATCATAGGGAAACCTTCGTTAACACCAAATGCCTAACACAATATACCAATCAAGTATTTTAGATTAATATAGTCAACACACAAAGGACAATGCTTGGGTCCACAATTGTACCCGACTAATATAGATTAATAATTCATTATTAATAGAGTATTTACGTGTTTAAGAGTTGACGAAGCAATTGGGAACCATTTTTAAGCACACAACCACTTTACAAGAATACTATATATTAATATTACAAACTTTGTCTGCAAGCATTGTATTGGATGATGCCCAGCCAACACTTTGAATTTACGTAACTGAGTGCATTATGTAGAAGCTGTCATTTGACCCAGTATACACAATCTCTATCTAGTTATATCGTTCGTTGCCATTAAAATTTAATTCTTGGACACACATATAATCTCTGACAGACAAAGCACATATAATCTCTGACAGACAAAGCGTTAGTTCATCTAAACATTCATTTATTCATCTGCCCTCAATAAAATATTCGTGAGCACCACCATCATTTGACGTTATCAATCTGTTCTAAGTTAAAATTTTCAATCTGATGTTAGCAATTCCGCTCTTCAATGTCGTCCTCCATGTCGTCTTCTTCTTTAGTAAAAGTAGAACTAAAATTTTTCCAGTTGCTTGCCAAGGATGCTAAGGAATAACACATTGATCCGATGTCGCCTACACTTAGCAACAAGAGTATTTCCATATTGGAAACCTCGGGATGTGCAGGGACTAAACGGACATACCCCGGTGCCATTGAAAAGGGTATAGAGAACAAGGAGGTGCAAAGAATATTGTAATTCGGTATTGTGCAGAATCTAAATTTAATATAAAGGAAACTACAATGGAGCCATGTGCAGTTATAACTGTGATATTGTAAGTCATAGAATCTAACTATAATGCAGAGCAAAACGTGCTCACTCTGAAATTCTAAGTTATTAATGAACTCGTGAATAATTCCCATGTCCAACGTCCTTAAAAAAAAAAATGAAGATTCATTATGTTGCCATGAGTGCAAGTGAGGGCAGATTTTGTAGGGGGGCAATGAGTATATGTCATGATATAGACCATGGTCACAGTAAATTGCTCGTCACTGTATTAGCTTGTAAAATCACTAGTGGTCAAGAGGCTTTTCCTAAGGCGAGACAAAGTATAAAAGGTCAAATAACTGAGTGAGCGTTTGTAGTTTGAAAATGGGTCAAATCACTGTGTGAGCTCAAAGGTCAAAGAACTTAGTTAGTGTTCAATGAGGCAGTTTAACAACAGATGCCTTCACTACAACGACAAGGCCCTCCTTCTAAGGCTTAGGGATGTATTAGGCTTAGCTAGGTCCTGGGAACAAAACGACATGTTCACAATTGCAACGCATTTAAATCTAAAACTCCTCTTCATATGTAATCTTCGTGGAATGGCTACTGGAGATGCTAGGGGACGAACATTTCCAGCTCAGTAACAGTGCAGTTATGCATTGCATTGTCCTTGCTTTTACTTATATTGGCTCTAGGCTTTACTGAGATCAAATTGGATTAGATATGCTTGACAAAATTTTGATTCCAGTACAGGTTGTCGAGGTCAAGAGACAAAAATTGATCAATATATTTTTTATAATATATTGATTAATTCTAATAATTATTTAATTAAACTTAATTATATATAAATTCAAAAGTATACAAAAGTTGTTTTCATTGTTATGCTTTTTGATCCATTTTTAATAATATATTGAATAATTTTGATCGCTATTTAATTAATTTTAGTTGTATATAAACCCAAAAAGTAGAACAATTCATCTACTACTTTTAAAAAAATATAGTTCATAACAGTAATGATACCTTCATTTTAAATATAATTGATAAAATCACATTACCTTGAGATCATAAATCCAACAAATTTACAACCATGTTGCATTCACATATCATTGATAGTTGTTTCGATTTTAAATATAATCCTGAGGACTGATGATGCCTCCATTTTAAGTATAGTTCATAGACCCGCATTTTAACCAATAACGTCAACAAATATGTAGCATCAACAGACGTGTACCACTCGGCTAAATGTTTTCTTTTAAAATAATTTATTTATGTCGATACAAAATCTAACGTCAGCACCGTTTACGTACACAAAAATGTATTGACCATTCTAGTCTTGTTTTTTAGCTTCTGCGTGATGGTATTGGCAGTTGACTTTCTCAGCGATTAGCAGCTCGCTGCAACAATTTCGTTGGGATTTGGTAGTTTGTCTTGTTCGCAGAGGTGGATCGACGGAGTTACACCACGCTTGCCTCAGAGAAACAAAATGCAATTCTTCCTGTTGATCCATCATCAACACTGAATGCTCAACTTCTCTCAAGAATCGGAAATTTCTCCAGAGTGCCATGGGTTTTTTTGAACGACTTATTTTTCTACAGAATTGTTCTTTCTGATCTAGTGTAGGGATAGTAAAAATTAACATCTTGACAAGATGTTAGGAGGCTTGTGCGTCGAGACTCCCCACGATCATGTTTTTATACTACATTTATACACAACATTTAAAAATTCGTCACCCATATAGTCCTTACACATGCACCCAACAAATCTCGGATGCCCTAATAACTAAGCTAACAAATGCACGCATATTGGGTTGTTTTTTATGCAGTGGTTATTTTCGTTGTATTAGTTTCTATTTCTAAATATATGGTGTTTGGATGCATGTCAATATGCTCGTAAACACTCCTTAGTTCCATCTCGCTGGAAACAGGGCCTGCACCTAAGAACCTAAATCTACATAATTTTTTATTTTTTATTTTTTTTAAAAAGGTAGAACTTGCTATATTAAGTTATCAGAGAAACATTGACAAAATATACAGAGATATGGTTCTGAGCCACCAAAAATGTTGTCGTTTTACTGGAAATCAGCATAGTTTGGAAAACTGTTTTGCCCTCTGTCCTGCCCGAAGGAAACCAAGACAGATGGTCATAGGTCAAGTTTACATGTAGCAACAACATGATTAAACATAAAACAAACTAGCAAAGGAGAACCTAGATACCCAGTGATCTGTCGCCCTTGCCCGTCTGCCACGTGGACCTGGCTGGAATGGCGAATGGCTGCGCACAGAATGGACATTTCCTCTTTGCTAGAGCATTGGAGTACGCATCAAGGAGCAAGTCCAGACGTTGTCCCATGAGAAGGGCTCTGTGCTCTTAGTTTGCCATGTGGCCTCGGAGTTCGAACACCAGAGCCAGATGCTCTGCACGGAGGAAAGGACCATGCAAGTCATGAACATCTGCGTCGTCAAAGATTTTGTTTCCCACTTCCACGTTCATCCCAACTCTGGCCTTGATCTCAGTCAGTTCTGCACCGGCCGATTCCTCCTTCGTCCCTGGTCTGGTCTCGTCCACGTTCCCTTCGACGCGAGCCTTGTCCCGAGCCTCGACCTCGATCGTTACCTGCTTAGCATGGTTGGTGGGACTGTAGTCGCCCATCCACGGTGTCTCCTCAACGATGCACACAAGGAAATCTTTTGTTGTATCGTCTTTAGGACCACTACCATCCTGTAAGTCCAGC
Source organism: Picea engelmannii (assembly GCA_009831015.1). Classification (NCBI taxonomy): domain Eukaryota; kingdom Viridiplantae; phylum Streptophyta; class Pinopsida; order Pinales; family Pinaceae; genus Picea; species Picea engelmannii. The sequence goes on from ML823533.1 coordinate 8,269, forward strand.
GCCATGGCTTGGGGTTCTGGGGTGGTCACGAATTCCTCCACAAATGGCGTTTCTTCAACATAGCAGGTTGGAAACTCGTCCGCGGCGCCACCCTCCAGACTGCTTCCAAGCTCAATTGTCGTGGAATGCCTGCTACGCTCTGTCCCAGTCTCAGCAATAATGGCATGCAAAGCCAATTGGTCAGCACGAGCCCTTTTCCGGAGAATGGAGGTCGCCATCGACAGAGCTCGCTCCAGGTTCTTCCTCCTTTGCCTTTGCTCTTTGTGGGTGTACCAGGCCGAGCCACGACAAGGCCTACCTTGCTTCATGGTCATTGTTGTTTAGTGGTGGATGATAATGCAGAGAGAATGCAGCGAAACGAAAGTGAGCCAAGACGATAGGGAACCAGAGCTGCACCAGAGCTCCCAACCGACGGGGAGGTCCAAAACGAGAGCGAACCAACTCTGTCCAGGCACTCGAGGTTTCGAATTTCCATATGATGGATTCGTCGGGCTATCCATAAACCCTGTCATGCTGAGTGCGGTATGAGCGAGAGCTTTCGCGCGAGAGAGGAGTCCCTCCTCCGTATAGCGACTGTAATGGTCGTCTACCATCGTAAATGCGGAGAGGATGGGTGGCGGCCATCAACATTTATGCTATGGCTCAATGCAGAGCCAGGTGGCGAGTCATTGCCGCGTGTCACCCCATCCAGGGCCTAAATCTACATAAATTAAGATAATTCAATATTTAAAATAAAATAAAAATTCAATATTTACAATAAAATAAAATAACAGAAACAAAAAAATGGCTACTGGCCAAACACGTCACAGTTGCATGCAACACAACGTACATATGCAACTAAATAAATTAATAGCCAGCTGGTCGGATGGGAGCATAATTGGTTGCATGGCGACTACGTTGCAGTGAACGACCCTACCTGCAATAGTGTCAACTCAGTCCAGGAGTCTATTAACTCGTTGCAACTCTACAGGAAACATGTTTTAGATTTTCATTTTTAATTTGAAACCCCGAGCTCCCCTCAAGAAATCAAGTTTAGGAGTGCAACACTAAAATCAAAACTACGAGTGTAGGGAACTAACGGCGGGGGGAATCTGAGCAATTGTAATTCAATAAGTAATCAAGATCGATACTTGACGAGGAGATCAAATGATTTTTGAAATGGGTCGCACAACCGGGAGGGAGGAGATTCACTTGCCTGCCATTCTCTCCAGCTCCTCGACAAGGTAAACTACAGGTGCTTGTTTTAAAACCCCAAGGGATGCCATCTTTACATAGCGATTTTAATTCATTTTTGCTTAGCCATGGTTGTTTAAGGATATAAAAATTCTACAGGACATTACAGAAATCAATTTGGTATGTTGTAAGAATTTTTTAAGAATGATTTAACATTCATCCATTTGCCTTCATTGGCTGCCACTAGTTCTCTCTATGTTCTAGATGAGGCTGTCACAGCTAGACTCCAGGCTGCCTATATTGATTGCGTAGGCTCGATCACGCCCTGAAATGCAGCAGGGGCCATAATGAACGATCATTTCAGCCTGGTGACCGGTTATGAATCTCAAACAGAGATGAGGGAGTGTGTTTCAATACAATAATGCCATGCATAATGTTAGCTACCATGGATGAATCATTCCTTAGTTGCTAAGGTGGACACAGTAAACAAGAGCCGACACGGTCGTTTGTTCATGAATGGAATAGGGAGCGAGAACCGAGCGAGCCATCTCTCTCAATTGAAGCTGGAAGCAAGGGAACCAGGGTGCGAATAGACGGACTAAGGACATGCATGAAAGACTGCGCCTCCTAACATCGAAAGAGAGAGACAAACTATTTGTCTGTACGAATCAGAATACAGATTGTAGAGGGACGAGAAGCGAGCATTTCAGGTGGAATTCATTGAGGAGTCGTCATTGTCGCGTTGTGCTTTCGGATCGAACCGACGGGTCCTAACCCGTATTTCCTTCCTAGTAGAGCTTCTGATTCATTCATTGGTAAGGTCATTGAATGGTGAGAATATGCATTTAGGAGGAAAGATTCATTGGATTCAGTCAGTAAGTCGACGAGTGACCATTATGAAGGATTGGTATCATTGAATTAGGTTGAATGATTTGGATTGGGTTTTACTGAAAAAATCGCCATGAAAAGGAAAGGGCATATCGCACATTTGATCTCAACAATTGCTACCTCGAAACTAGTCTTGATCTCAGCAATTGTGATGAGCAATAACATAGAAAGTTCAGGTATGGACTCTTGTATCAAGCCATTATACATATCTATTATAGTCACTTGTAAGTGAATAAATAAAAATTATTTCCCACTCATTTTTATTTGTATTGAAAATTAGGACTTTCATTTACTCCAAAGTACATGGTGTAAGCCTTGTTTAAAATCACAACAAAAGACAAGGTACATACCTGCTCAAAAAGATCCCTCTAGTTACACTATATTTGTTTCTTAAAGCATTTATAATTACACTTGTAGTGACAATCGTAGTGTTCACTAGCCTTGGGTGGGCTTGGGGAGATTGCTTGCGAGTTGGTCTGTGGGCTGACAACAATAATTCCATGGCCTTTGGAAACATTGCAGGGAGACATTGCAGAGTTTTTTAAGTACTTTGCAAATCTTAGCATTCATATTCATCTCTCTCTGTGTACTCTGGGTATGGGGCGATGAATCTCTCTGTGTACTCTGGGTATGGGGCGATGAATAGATACCAAAAAGGCGGTGAGGCGGTCCATAGATGGCGGTGGGAAGGTTGTCACAACCATGCTCATTGTGTGTCAGGACTTGTCAGCGTATGGCGGTGGGAAGGTTGTCACAACCATGTTCATTGTCTGTCGGGACTTTAATTTAAGAAGCTAAAAATAAAACATAGACAAATAGAAAAATATCATTGTATCTCTGGAATTAATCCAAGAAGGCGAAGGGAGAACATTAGCAAGAGAGAAAAATCAAACACCGGGAAGAGCAAAGCCCTTAATAAGACTTCAATTCCATCTTCCAATTAGATTATAAAGAATATGTTTTATTTTATTATATAAAAAAACAAAATTCTCAATTTATTATGTCGAACATTGTAGATTGGGGAAAAACTATATAATCAACGCCAAACTAATACACAATCAACGCTCAATCAAATGTTATAATCCTTACTTGCCTTCGACATGAACTAATATGAGATTGATGAATCATCATTAAGTGGCACAAAGAAAAGATGCAAATTTGTTGCTTTTATAAATGTCCCTACCCCAACTATTGAGGAGTATGGTATAGATATTGATATAGTGATAATTAAGGAGTCATATTCTCTATTGTTATCTTCTCTCATACATATTCTTATGAGAGAATGAGGAAGTAACACAATTACATATTCTTGTGAGAGAATGAAGAAGTAACACAATTGGGTAATTCAAATAAAAAGAGGAAACTAATATCTTTGATGAAATCGAATAATTTTTCAACAATATTACAATAATCGAATAATGAGTTAGCTAACAATATTAGAACAATGAGTTAGTTAAATTAAACTAAATTGAAAAAGGAAAAAATGCATATGGTGATCTTGAACTAATGAAATTATAAGAATATTTTTTTTCTTATTTATTATAATGAAATCAAATTAAGAGTTTTGATATATTAAATGTGTAGTTAAATATTTAAATAAAAGATTAAAAATTAGATATAAAAATAATAAAAGTTAAATATCTAATTAGTTTTGAGAGTTAATTCAAGTAGTCATGAGCTTAATATGAGATCTTTTATTTAAGTTGGGGAGGTTAGAGGATTGTTCACATTCTTAATGTTTGTCTCATTTGAACTGCTAAAAGGGAACAATTTGCTACCGCGAATACCTATGCTTCATATTTTCGGAGCCTAGGCTTCCAAGATGCTTCTCTGAACACTTTATATATGTTTTTGAATCAATTGAGGAGAAGGGTTTACACAGGCGGTAACTAGGGTTATTCCACAATGATCTTTGATCGTGAAGGTGTCAAGAAGGGTCGACAAGGACTAGAGAATGGGTACATAGGAGGATGCCATCGATTATTTAGCAGACCCAGCGGAGGGACAACAAATATGGTCCAACCTAGGGATTGGAAAATCATGAGACACATTGGAATCCGATAGGATTTATCAATTAGGGTCTCATCTATTGGAGGAAGATACTATCAAGAGTTGACTGATCAAGGCTTTAGGCCCATTGACCAGGTGGAGGAAGGGGTTATGGGACCTTGCCATGGTCCTTCTGAAGATCATTAGTGCACGAGTTTCACCTCATGTAAATATTTATGATTCTAATCTGATATATTTGCAGACCTTGATCTCGTAGTCAAAAGAGGATGAGGGAGTAATATGTTCAAGGTATGTTACTGTAAACCCTCAGATCGAGGCTAGTAATGAGTTTGAAAGCCAATGCAATTGTGTAGTCAAAAGAAAGGATAGTTTCTATGCTTTTGGTTTTGTTGGTGAAATGTTGCACTGAAAGCTTATTAGTAGAGCCCCCTCCAATTTCGAGGTTGTAGGGTTACATTCTTAGGAGGAATCAAAGAAACCTAAGTGGCGTAAGTGTACCAAAAATTCCTAAGAGACTATTAGATTGAAATTAGGAGGAAAAACCAAATTACATGATATAATGGATATGGGGGAGCAAGCACTGGTAGGTCAATTTCCTAGGAAAAGAATGAGCAATGAGGAATTGAAGGCTTGGACAAAGCTAATCTTTGAACCTTTGGTGGGATGCTTCCCACAAACCATGATATTGGTTTAAGGCTAGTTGGTTTGTGTGTTTAGGACAACAAAATAAGCAAAGAAAATTTTGCATTAGCGGTGGAGACGGGGCTTGCAAACCCCATTCTTAAAGAAATGACACATTAAGTTTAATACCAATGTGGATATTCTACTGATGTCGGTTCAAATTCTTGGGTTGCCTTTGATTTTATGGTCTAAAATGGTTTTCAAGGAAATTGGCAATGCCTTAGGTATATATTATGAAGTAGACCTAACCCATCTAGAAACAAGATACTCCATAATGGCTCGAATTCTAGTCAGGTTGGAGGTTAGCAAAGCTTTGGCTGAGACAATGGATATCTGAAGGGGTGTTGGTTATTTTCATCTTAACATGGACTACAAAGGATTTCCCTTGATAGGTGTGTGTTGCCACTATTATGGGTACCTGGTCGCTGATTGTAATTACCTGAACTATCGAACGATTTGGGCACCAAGAAAGCATCCAAAAGAATTAGAGATGGTCAAATGGGGAACAATCCAATTTTTGAGTAGAAAGAAGGATGTGGAGGTCCAAGAGACCTTGGATGATAATCATTTATGGCTTATGGAACTAGATTTATAAACCTTGGAGCCAAGCCAACACAAGGACCAAATTTGGATGTGAATAACGACAACAAGGAGGCCAAGACAAAATCGGGTAAGACACATTAGTCTCACTCTTTGTCTAAAAGTATTTCTTTGAAAAATCTCATTTTGGGGTCTTAATGAAATGAGGTTGGAACAAAAGATTCAAAATCCTTGAGTGATTTTGTTCCTAGCCTATCTAGAATGAAAAAATCCAACCCCCCTCCCCTCATACCTATTCCTAGAACTACAAAGGTATTGGATGTTGGTAAAGGTCCCAAAGGTTCCTCTACAAATCCTAGCCTTGGCTTTGACTTGAATGGGAAGGATATCCATGATTCCAATCCCTAGAACCTATGAAGTATAATCGATGTTCTAGAAACAAAGGTGCTTTCAATTTTCCAGGAAAGGTGGCAAGGGGATTGGGTTTTTTTGAAGAGAAAGGCCCAAAATCTAATCAAAGGGGAAGGAAATATTGCATTCCCATGGCTCAAAAACAAGTGTCTTCAAAAATCCGATGTGGGAAACAATTATCCTTGATATGGGCTCTTAGAGAAAATGCCTTTTTTAGGGTTCCAAGTGATTTTTTTTACCCTCAATTGCATAAGATTAGCTAACCCCTCAAAGAAGTTGGCCCTAAAGAGATTAGTTGACAATATAGGACTTTCTATTATCCTATTGCAAGAGTTTATGTCAAATGAGGAGAAAAACACTCAAGTTTTATCTAAATTGTTTAGTAATTGGAATTTCAATTGTATAGATGTCTTGAGGGGCTTCCGCAATGTAATATTTTAGATATCAATTTTTGGGGGGATTAACTACGTAGAGTGAGTCATTAATATATGACCCATATCCATGAGTATTAGTCGCAATTGGCTAATAATTATCATGATTTGAACAATTCACTTAACACTCATTGCATTGGGTGATGCTCACAGGGGTGAAGAAGTGGGATTGAAACTAGCGAAATGAACCACATAGCATCAATCATCACCTTTGGGGCTTGCATCCAATAACCAAGACTTCTCGGGTGGTCACCCATCCCAAGACTCCTCTAGCTCAAGCGTGCTTAACTGTGAGTTTTCCCCACAAACAAGCCCACTTAGCTTGCTATCCCATTTACAAAACTAAATGGAAAAAATGCTCCTTTACCCTTACTAATTCTTGGGCCTTTCTTATAGGATTAGGGACCTCCATTTTCTCCTTGGATTTGGAGAAAAATATCACAGCGTTGAATGCTTATGGTCCTTACATGGACATGGTGGAATATTGAGACAAATTTTTCCGAATCTTTTGTATTCAAAATGTATTAGTAGTGATAAAGGGAGAATTGAATTTCACTTTAGGAGATTCAAAAGTTTGGGGCCCAACTACAAAATTGGACTTCCTCTTAGGGTACTTTCTTGGAAAGTTGGAAGAATTTAGTCTTTTGGATATTGAACTAGTTAAATTGTCCCCTACCTGGAGAAACAAAAGAGTGGGGGAAGCTAGAATTGCCAAGAGGCTCGATAAATTCTGAATCTTTGAAGTTGTTCTTGATGAAGTCATTTGAATTAAGCAATGGGTCACCTTAGGGGGGGTTTCCAATCAAAATCATGTAGTGTTGGAACTGGAACCCGCTTTGGAGAAACCTACCAACCCCGTCAAATTAAATCCAAAATGGATGAAGGTGGAGGAGTTTGTAGGGAAAATAAAAGTTGTATGGAAACCTTATAATAGTAACTTAAGAGAATCTGCTCCCAATCGATTTCACCAAAACTTGAAAGAAGCTAAAAATATAGTTGCTAATTGGACAAGAGAAAAAAGATGAGAGATGATAACATTCTTAGAGAAGTGGAGGAAGCCCTATATCTATTCTACAATAGTGAAGGTTTTGGGTATACGAGTGAGGAGAAAAAGCTAGAAGTAGAGATTCTAGAAGAAAAAAAGAGACATATACTTCTAGAAAAAATAAAAAGAGTGGAGGCTCCAGAGCAGGGCGTTGTGGCTAGAGGCTAGTGATGAGAACACTGAGTTTTTTCACAGGTATGGAAATTGTAGAAAGAATGTTAACTTTGTATGGAAAAATGATAAAGGAGATGGTACTTGGGCAACAAACTTTAAGGACATGGCATCTTAAGGAATAAGACATTTCTCCTCCCTTTTCAAAGAGGACAATCATGTTACAATAGCATATATTATTAGGTTGTCAGACTCCTTCCCTAGATTTTTCATGCATGAAGATAATTAGGCCTTGATAAAGGAAGTGGGGAAAGAAGAATTGTTTTGGATCTTGCAGAGTTTTCAAAAGGGAAAAATTATTGGGCTTGATGGTCTCCCTGTGGAATTCTTCTTTGGT